>PVIY010006496.1:0-87248 GCA_004026745.1 Myrmecophaga tridactyla | reverse complement strand
GGGGCAGGCAGGGATCCCATGCGGGAAGCCTCCATCCCAGCCGAGCAGAGCGGCTCCTGCAGGACCTCCAGTAAGGGCGCAGACTGTGTGGCCCGGCTCCTGACACTCAGAGGCCGGGGTGGGGCTGGGGTGCAGGAGCCGGTGGCGGCGGGGCTATCCCCAGAGGCTCAATTTCTGCCTTTCTTAGAAATTCCTGGGCAGCTTGGAGGAAGAGACAGCCCTCCCGGCCCAAATCTGGCTCCTGCTCCTGGTCAGACAGACAGACAGACAGTCCCCCCCTGCATCCCAAGGATCTGCCCTCAGGGCAGCACCTCTGCAAGGGAGCAGGGGAGTGGTGGAAAGTGGGAGAGGGCAAGGGGCCAGGTTGGAGTGAGTGAGACAGACCAGAGCTGGAACCTGCCCTCCCCTTTTTCTAGCTGCGTGACTTTAGGCAGGTGGTCACTCTGGGCCCCACTTTCATGGTCAGGAAAATGAGGGTAAAATTCTCAGGGGTGTCATGAGTAAAAAATATGTAAAGTGCCTGGTGAGCAGTGGGTGCTCAGAAAATGTTCCCTGACTTACATTTGGTTTTTGTCGCGAAGGCAGCTGGGGTGTGCCTGCTGTGAAATCTCTGCCTCCAGGCTTGAAGGCAAAGCCTGCCGTGTGGGCTAGGAGGTCTCAGGGGAGGGCTGGGGGGCCAGGAAACTGTGAGGAATGTGGCCCATAGACCCAGCCTGGCCACCTGAGGGCTGACTACAGACAGGGCATCCGCTGTGGCCCTAGACAAACACCTGCAGGACAGCCTTCCATGCTGGTGGGGGCTGCAGGGAGGCAGAGGGGACAGGAAACGGCAAAAAACAATATTTGCACTGTCCTTGCGTGATGATACAACTCTGGGCTGTTTCAAAGCCTTTTCACATCCTTCACCTCATTTGATTCTCCACCCAGTGCCCTCCACCCCGGGAAGCCAGCCAGGCAGGCTCAACACCCCACTTTACAAACAAGGATGGGGAGTGGCTTGTCCAAGGTCGTGAAGGTGACTCTGTCTCCTCACTCTTGAGTCAGGGCTGAGAACATGGGTACAGGGGCAGGAAAGGCAGAGCAACCCTTTTGCTTCTCCATCTGCCAGACCCATAAAGCTGGGTGTGGGTGCTGGAGTGGGGGATTTGGGACTAGAGAGCAAAAGAATCTCCTAATTCTAGAGCCTGTGCCCTCTTCTGACTGTGGCACTCAACTGAACCAGGGTGAGAGTGGGCTGTAACCCCACTGGTGCCATATACTTGCTGTGTGACCTCAGGCAAGTGGCCTCACCTCTCTGAATGTTTCCTCATCTATAAAACAGAGATGATAATACTTACCTCACAAGAGTAGTATAGCGTTGGGGAAAGCATAGGGGTTTTACAGACAGACTCAGGTCACATTCCAGCTCTTCTAGTTATTTGCTGTATGATCTTGACAAGAGTCTAAGGCTTCCTCATCCGAAAAATGGGGATAAGACCTTCTGCTTAAGGTTGTTGTAGAGATAACAACAGCTATAGACTACCAAACATGGCTATGGTAGGGGTCAATAATATTAAGGCCCCACCTTAATATTAAGGAAAGCAGGAGGCTGGGGGTGGCAACTGCTGCATTTTGCTCCATATGTCACCCCAGGACCAGGCCTGCTGCCTAACCCCATCTCTATCGACCCTGAGTCCCAGATAAATCTGGTGCCTGTCTTCCTGTGCCTTTGTTTCCTCATCTGTAAAGTGGGCCTAAAAATAGTACCTATCAAAGTGGGTTGTTTTAATCATTAATATGCTAATTCGTGCAAAGCCCTTAGAAAGTGTCTGCTACGTAGGAAGCACTCGGATATAAAAATAGAATATTTATTATAACGATCACTGTTAGGGATAGAGCCATTCTGTTCTGCTGTATAAGAGTGATCCCGCTGCCTTAATATATAAAATCCCAACTCCTTAGGCAGGCCTAGGAGACCTTTCATGACCAGGTCCTCACCTCCTGCTCGTCAGCTTCTGCTGACTCTTCTTCCCTAGGAGTCTATATTCAGCTAAACCCAACTACAGGCCGCTCCCTTGTATGTCAGAACTGTTTCTTATGCCCATACCCTTGCACACACAGCTCCCCCATCTTAGAATGCTCTTTCCCCTTGCCCAGGGGCAAACATCACCCCACCCTTCAAAATTCTAGATAGCGTTGCTGCTTCTGAGAAGCCTTTCTGACCTCAAGCATGGCTGACTTCTTCCTTCTGCCTCTCCCACCTGCTGCGTGCCCCCCTCCAAGCACATGCCCGTGGCTGTCTTCTGCGGGATCATGAGCTCCTCGTCTTGTCTGTCTCCCATACACCCCGCTACGGCCTCACACAGCACCTGCACGCAGCAGGCACACGGGCATTCTTTGCTGAGTGCACAGATCTCTCACCAAATCACTAAGGTTTTTTTAAAAAATTGTGTTCGGGAAGAAGCACTGACAACATGGGGGAGTGTGCATACCTTGGACGTCATGATGGAGTGGCACCCAAAAGGCCAGTCCCTGACACTTTTCCTCCCAGGGTTGACGATTGGACCGTCCTTGGAGCCAGGCTTCCCCCAGGCTTCTGTTCATGAACACAGGCACCGAGAGGAAGCGGGTTTGAAACCATCCAGAAGAGCCCCCACTTCCCGCGGGTGGTGGTGCTGGGACCTGCTCTAGGTTCTTTTGGGGGCTCCCAGCTCACTACCAGGAGGAAGAAGGCTGGTTGGATCCCTGTCCCCTGACGGGGGTCAGACCATTCGCTGCTGCTCAGGGAGGGGCCTCGATTACAACCAACCCTTGTGCACTGAGCAGAACGGCGTGATCTGAAGGTGTCGCCAAATGATGGGGACAGTCCAGGCAGGTGTTTCTCAGATTCTCTGAACAGTTCTAGGAAACGCCTCTACTGAGAACACCACCGCCGTTTAGAGACTTGCTTGTTCCTTCTGTCCCTTTTAGCGTGGTGTGACCTCAGGGTCTCCCCTAGAAGGGGACGTGAGATCAGGAAATGGCATTTATAGAGCATCTATTATGTGCTAGCTATTTTACATACCTTAATCTCAAAGTTGCCCACAGGCGTACATCTAGTATGTGGCAGAGTGAGAAGGCAGGTGCAGGTGCATTTACCAGGGCTGTGTTCATGTACATACGTGACAGCACTTCCCTCTAAGAAACGAACACAATCCTGTGGGCCCGCAGTGTGACCTGATGGCTAAGAGGGTGAACTTCGACACCAGAATAGCTCTGGTGCCAGCCCTACCACTAATCAGCTGTGAGACCTTGGATAAACTACTTACGTGCTCTGTGCCTCAGTTTCTGCCTCTGCAAAATGGGGGGAGGTAGCCATGGAGATGAGTTGCTCACAGCTCCTTCGAGAAAACCTACTGTGGGGGGCATAGCTGACCACTCCATGAATAGGGCTCAAAGGAGGAGACTGTGTTGGTGTGAAATTGTTGTGTACCCCAGAGAAGCCATGTTCTTCTAATCCAGTCTTGTGGATGCAGACCTATCTTGAGTGGGATCTTTTGATTAAGTTGTTTCCATGGAGATGTGACCCCACCCATTCAAGGTGGGTCTTAATTAGCTTACTGGAGCCCTTTAAAAGGAGAACGTTTTGCAGAAACCTCAGATCCAGACATTTGGAGATGCTGAGAGAGCCATTTGAAATCAGAAGCCGGGAGAGAAGACACCACATGTGCCTCCCTATGTGACAGAGAAACCCTGGACTTGATTGGCCTTTCTTGAGTGAAGGTATCCTCTTGTTGGTACCTTAGTTTAGACATTTTCACAACCTTAGAATTGTGACTTGTAACTTAATAAATCCCCTTTATAAAAGTCAATCCCTTTCTGATATATCTCATCCCCCAGACTGCACCCAGCCAGTCACTGAGCATAGCATTGAGTGGGTATGACTGCAGGCCCACCCCCTGCCTGACACAGATTCCTTATAATGAGCCACTTTTGCAAATGCCCCATTCCCATCAGCCTGGCTGAGATTTTCTCAGAAGTGCACTGCTGTTTGAGGCTTTTCCTAACCAATCTTTCCTGCCCTTTTACAGCTTCATCACCCTCCCCCTTTATCCTGCATGGAAATTCTACCATATAAATCTCTTGCACATCTATCCATCTTGATATCTGCTTCTCAAAGGCCCCTAACTGACAAAGGAAATGATAACAGTACTGTGATGGGTTGAATTACATACCATGACAAACAAACATATATTCTTAATCTTAACCCGCATCCCTGTGCGTTGGAGCCCAATGTAAATAAGACCTCCTGAAGATGTTATTTTTCGTTAAGGCGTGGTCCAACTGAATGAGGGTGAATCCTAATCTGGATTACAGGAGGCCCTATAAAAAGAACCCAGAAGTCACTGAAGCAGGAAAGGAGAGAACCTCGACATGTGACGGGAGGCAGAGATTTAAGCCAAGGAACCCCAAAGACCACTGGCAGCCAGCACCAGTACACATAGACTTCAGGGGAAAGCATGCTGATAGCTTTATTTTGGACTTCTTCTAGCCTCAAAAACCATGAGCCAATAAATGCTTGTTGTTTAAGCCACACTCAATTTGTGGTATTTGTGATAGCAGTTCAGGCAAACTAAGACAAGAATTCACACCAGAGGGTCATTGTGAAAAATAAATAAGCTACTCCATGTAAAGTACTCAAACCACACTGTGAGCACAACACAAGTAGAGCTATTATTATCACTACAAGTAATATCCACTTATAGATTTCTCTGTTGGCAGAGGGAATGTCTGTGGCACTTCCTTACAGACCTAAAGAAAATGTAATCTTAGCTAAAAGTGTCATTTGTCATTCCCTGTAAGTCAATTTCATACGAGCTTGTAGAACTCCCTCAGACACAAATATTTGCAAGAGGTCAGAGGGAATATATCCAAGGATTAGCTCACATCTTTGTGCAAAGAGACATTGGCTGAATCAACAAATGATACAACTCAACCTAAATGTAGGCATTTTTCCTCTCTGGACCTTGTTTTCCTTGTTGATGGGTATGGGCGTTGGTGGACATGATTTCTAAGGTCCCATCCACCTTTAGCATTCCAGGAGGAGGACATCTGTTTGCCTCTATTGTCTACCACCTCAGTCACAGCCAGCTGCCTCTCTTCCCCTTTTCCCAGCTGTGCTTTTCCTTGCCACCTATTCTGAAAGAGGTCCCAGGTGTATGAAGGCCACAGGCCAGGCAGGGCTGGGCTCAGCCACTTTTTCTTTCCTCTGGGGTTCTAACTTCACAGACTAAGACAAGGTGAAGGGATGGCCATTTGTAGAGGGAGAGAAAGGCAAGCCATTGGCCACTTACTTTGGCCTTGTAATTTACATCATGAGCACCTGGAAAAGCGGCTCCATTTTGATAGAAGGTCTTCCTTCATGTTCCTCTCCTCCCCTCCAGAAATAAGCATCCCTGACCTAGGGGAGGCTCAGGTGGGGCCAGACACAAAAGTTTTCTTTCCAGTGCATCCCCTGACATCAGCACTCCGTCAGGGAGAGGGCTCCCTAAGACAGGGGCCTGGGCTCCACCTTCCTCCGAGTCCCTCTGCTCCCCAAATTGATTTCCCCACCCACAGGAGCAGCTGGCTGTGAACCACTGTGCCTGATGTCAACCATCTAACCCCCCTCATCACCCCCAAGCACCCACCTGCCACGGACCTCCTGCCTGGATTGCCACCACCACCACCCCAACCCCAAACTCTGAACATCTTCCAGGACTTCCTCCTACCACCTAGAGCCAAAGACACCCTCCTTGGGCGCAGCTCCCATTTATGCCTTGGACCATCTCTGCCTCCTGAACTCCCATTGCTACAATGACAGCCAGTGAAGGTTTTAGTCTACACAAGCCTGTGGAACTGCTGTTAATGAAGATTTCTGAAGACTTTAAGCCTCAGAAAACATAGGAAGGTTCTGGATGGCTTGTAACATGAAAGAAAGCAGTCTCCTTTTTTTTTTTTTTTTTCCTTTCCTCTGGCTGAAAGTAACACTTTTTATTGAAAGGAAGTTAACATTAAGTGGCAGGTGTCATCAAGCCAGCCATGAATCTTTCTAACTTTGCTGTGGCCGTAAATGCCCACATGCAACCAGACCCCGTGTCAGCAGGGGAACAGCCTGCTGGTAGACCCTCCATCAGCATGTCAGTGCCGTCTGCGGGGATGGGAATGGAGAGATTGTAGTTGATCTTTACAAATTGCCACACAATCACTTATGACAGCTCTTAAGATCTATCCAAGCAAGGATATAATTAATAGGTCTTAAATAACAGTCCCCCTTCTGTTAAAAAACTGACCATTTCAGCCAATAGGAAGGGGTAAAGGGTAATGGGGGAATAATGGGCTTTTCAAACAGACCCAGCATTGAACTCTGACTCATCACTTACCAATTGAGAACTAGGCAAGTTGCATAATTTCCCTTAACCTGCTTCCTCAGCTGTGAAGTGAAAATGGTGATACTTGCCTCCCAGGGTTCTCAGCAGCATAAACGAGTAAATATAATGTAAACCCCGAAGATGGAGGTTGACACCCAGCAGATACCAAGAACTTTAATTTTTCTTCCTTCCATCCTCCCATCACCCCATCTCTCATATCTAGAAAACAGAATGTGCCACGTCATACCCCCCCACCCACACTTTGCCCAGAGCCCAGGAGGTTTCTAGCAAACCTGCAGAATTTAAGGTATTGATAATGACTAGCAGCCGGGGAAGCCCTTCCCCTCTTCCGTGCTCTAAGTGCTCTGGGTGTGTATTATTAGCTCATCTATTCTTCCCAATAGTCCTAAAATGTAAGTGTAGGATAGTCCTGTCTTCATCTTAAAGAGGGTGAAATTAAGGCACAGAGAGGTGGAGACACTTGCCAAAAGTCACACAGCATTGAAGCCAACCCTCGAACCCAAGCCATCAGGCTCCAAAGTACGTATAACCATCCTACTCTCCTGCTCCCCAAGCCACAGGTTAAGCATCCAAGCTCAATCATTCCAAACAAAACCAGCCAAGCCAAGACGGTGTGGACACTCAGAAGCTCACACAGGCGGGAAGAAGCCGGCTTTCCTCACTGGAGGAGCAGAATCAAGGCAGACCATAGTTGAAGAGAGAACTGCCTAAGTGGTTGACTTTCCAGAGACAAGACTGAGAGGCAGACGCCCAAAGCCCAGGGGTCCCCTCCTGAATCAGGCAGGGGCTGCAACCAGGACAACTTATCGGGGCAACACTGGGACATGCCCATAGTCTCGCAGAGATATGGGGCCCCAAGCGAGTCCACTTTTTAGGATGGGTGGGTGCTCAATGGAAGGGTCAAAGCGTGAAATAACTGCTTACATTTGTTGCATCTACTGGGTCCTCAACATGCATTCTCTCATTTAAGGCTCACAATGGCTCAATGAGGGAGGTATTCTCCCCTTCTGCTGACAAGGAGGTAAAGGTTCATTGAGGTGAAGGGACTCACCTCAACTCGCAGGGCGACACGTGTCACGTTCATTCTGCCTCCAGGCTTGCTCTCCTCTGCCAGGTGGCACCAGTGCACTGGCCCCAGAATCCATTTTGAAAGCAGCCAGATGTCTGCTGCCCCACCTGCCCCCTTCATTCCCATCACCCCAGCCAGGCATGCCAGGTCACAGCCCTGACCCCAAGGAGCAGGCTCTCCCATGGGGTCAGCTTGTGTTGCAAATTCCTTCGAGAGCAGCACCATGAGAGGAGGCAGACAGGCATCTGCAGGGGTCATATTTGCAAACAGACCGAGCATTGCCAGGAGGAAGCCACATGCCTCACCTCCCAGCTCATCCACTCCCAGCTCATCTAATTGGAGCCAGACACAGCCAGATGCAGTCACGATTGTGCCCCAAAGGCCCTCGGGGGCTGACGGAGTCTGTAGCAACAGCTGCTCCCAGGCAGGCCATCTGCAAGGGGGTCTCTTTGCAGAACGCTTAACCCTTCTGGGGACCCTCAGGGCTAAGGGACGCTACACCCCCGGTGAGAGGGATACTCAAGGGAAGCGAGACCCCCTCCAGAGAGCTGGATGAGTCAGGGCACTTTCCCCTATCCCATTCTGCTTCCCAGGGAGACAGCATGAGCCTTGGGTAGGAACAAAGGAACATACCCACACACCCACAATATACGCCCAAGCAAGAAAAGGCTCAGTCCCAACAGCTTGGGCCAAGACCCAGGAGACTCCTCAAGGCAGACGGAGGAGGCGAAGCTGCAGGGCCCCAGCCTGCAGTGGGCGTGCAGCACCAGACCCGGCTGCTCTCAGGAGGGGCTGTGGGTTCCCAGGAAATGAACAAAAGGCCCACACAGCTGGCCGGGAAGGAGGTGTCCCCTGGCAGCTGCCTCTGACCCAAGGCTAGTCATGAATTCCCGCTCAGTCACAGCCTCCCAGATGGCCCGGGGGATGTTGGCAGCTGACAAGAGAGACTTTCGCCCAAAGACAGGTTGTGGTTTCACTGGAGAAAAAGAAACCCGAGTCGGCTGACTTCCCGGGCCTGCTGCTGGAGGCTGTGTCCGAGTAAACAAGGCGGTTGGATGGAGACTGGGGTGGCTCTGCACTGGGGGCTGCCCCTGCGTGGGGTGCTGCCCTGCCCCAGACACGGCCAGGGTCCTGGTCCTCTTGGCTGCCCGGCCATCCCATCTCAGCACCCGGCAACTTCCTCCACGTGCAGCCCTTCTCCTTCCTGCTTTGGGCCCGGTGCCGGGTTCCTGCTCACCCTCCTCTGCCCTAACGAGGTTCATGCACCCCAGGGCCACTCTCAGCGCAGTCCAAGGGCCACACAAGCGACTGGCTTCCCTCCCCCCCAAGGGAGCGAGGGACAGAACACATGACAGCCATCACGGCCCTGCCCTGTGACCTTGGACAGGTGATGAACTTTCCTGAGTGGCAGTCTGCTCATCTGTAAAATGGGCATAACTGTTGACATCAAAAGATGATTCTGGGTATAACAGAATAGAAAATCCGTAAAGACAGAAAGCAGAGTGGTGACCAGGGCCTGGGGGAGGGAATAATGGGGAATGACATCCTAATGGGTACAGGTTTTCTATTTGGAGTGATTAAACCTAAAAATAAATTTGTTTTTAATTTAAAACCTGGTATTAGATCGTTGTGACGGTTGCACAACATTGCAAATGAACTAACTGCCACTGAATTCTGTATTTTAAAATAATGGCAAATTTTATGGTAGGTGTATTTTGTAACAATAGGAAAGAAGAAAGGCTGTTGTGAGTCAGTGAGATAAAGGCTGAGAAAAATGTTGACTGTAGGACCTCAACGGATTTTACGGTCTTTTCTTCCCTTAGACCATCACACTAAGTTGTATACAACACACCCCTCTAACACCTACCCAGGATTCACCTACACAGATTGCCCTGCTATTTGGATACTTGCTCTGTGATGCTAATAGGATGAATCCAGAGGGGTTTTAGAAAGCAGAGTTTTTTATTATTATCCAAGAGAGAATGTCAGATTCTCCTTCCCACTAGTGGCCTCATTTACCAGCTCCACCAGCCAGTTCCAGGGGGGCCACAGCCCATTACCGAATCCTGCCAGAGGAGAGTTAAGAGTCTGCCTTGGTACCAAGGCCAAGTACTTTTTCTCAGTACCTTCTTCTTACTGTGTCCACAAGAGTTGTCATGCTGAGATCATAAAAGCGCCCCTTGTTGGGAAGCAGTTCTCAACAAGTCTCACGTTCCTGAGTCTCACGTTCCTGCACATCTTGTGAGGAGAGACGCTGCCCTGTTTAGAGACTACTTTTCAAGAATATCATATAGTGGCATACAGTGAGTAGCCTTGGAAGATAGAGATATTGTCTCCCTCCAAAGCAAATGGCAGGCATGCTTACTGTCTGTTATAAAAGGTCTAGGTTCCCTAAGCTCGGCGTTCTTCTTCTATAGCACAGTCCACGGCTGTACAGGTAATACCTGGACTTCTTTGCACTACCCCATGGGAATTGGGGCTCAGGGAGCTGGCACGGAATGTATTGTACATAACAAGGACTCGGTATTTGTATTATTACTTGCCTTCTCCTCTGCTAGGCTCTAAGTTCCTAGAGGGTAGGCAACATGTTTTATTTATCTTTGTATCTTCATGGACTAAATGCTAATAAGCATTTGCTGAATGAATTAATGAGTAGATGAATGGATGGAAGGATGGATGGATAGAAGGATGGATGGATGGATAGATAGATGGATGGATGAAGAGAGCTTCCCCTTTCCTCATCTAGCAGTATTACCCTACCCTACCCCTTCTGTTCCTTCAGCTTTCCTAGCTCTTGACACTATGCCCGATATTTTCACTACTTACATTCCCAGCTGTTTGCCTGGCTCTCAACTATCTAATGTAGATGATAAGGCCCAAATACTCTGGCTTGGATCCAAATGCCTGGAGGATCCTGGTTCCTTTCCCAGGACAGGAAACTTCTCAAACCAGCCCTGCCCTGCCCCAGCTTTGTGTAAAATTCAGCCTCTTTCCCGTCTTCATGATCCATAGTTCTAATGTGCACAACAAGCCATCGGTACAGGTTGCCAAACCACAAATTGCTGGTCACCATTGAGCCAGCCAAGAAGGATGTGAGTTTCTCAGATTCATTCCCATTAGGCTGAAAGGGGAGTCTAGTACTGGACACACGGGAGATGCTCTGTTACTATTTATTGAATGAATGAATAAATGAATGAACATGCGTTAAATTAAGTCCTCTTTCTTACATTGTTTAAGTCAGCCTCTTTAGCAATAGGACTCATAAATACAACCAAAAGGAGAGGAACCTGAAATATCACTCCAAATATTCCTTTTGGCTCAACATCCGCATGGCCGACAAAACCTCCAGAATGGAGCAGCAATGACATTTAACGTGACACCCAGCCCTCACCTACCATACAAGCCTGTGTGTACAGCTCACAATCTAAGATGTGTACGATGATTACAAAAGTGTACCTGCAACCGCAAACTGCTACTGACCTTTTCTGTAGCACTGCGGAAAGGTGAGCCAATTAGTGGCTCGTCAAGGGAAGCCAGAGTGAATAGCTACTTAAGGTAAAGACACTGAGGCTCCTTGTACATGGGGCTCAGGGAAAACCTGGAACAGGCAGCAGGCAAACTGAGGGGCTAAACCTATGTCCAGGGGTCCTGGGTTCAGTCATTCTGTATTGCCTCACTTCACCTAAGAAGGACAAGTTTTTTGTTGTTTGTTTGTTTGCTTTTTGGGGGGAAGTTGTTAAGAATAGTATTTAACTGGATATCATCTACCATTAGATGCCTAGTATTTAGCAATGCCTCTGTCTATTTGTTTATACCTCCTGTCCCTCTAAAATAGATTTGTGCCTGCCTATAAGAATTCATACAATAAGATAGAAGGGCCCTGGAAAAATACAGGCAGGGAGATAAAACAAAACCAGCCACAGTGAACAACCTAAAAACTGACTGCGAATGTGGCCGAGGACAGTGCAGTTCAAGAGAGCTCAGAATCATCGCCCTGGGTAGCCGTGGAGTTGGGTCCGGGAGGTGGAGGGCTGTGGGTGGTTGCCACGTCCCAGGGCCTGGCTCCAGCACTTCAAGGCCAGCAACTCGATTTGGCCAATGCAGGAGAGACAGCCAGCCTTTGAGGGTCCTACTGCCACTGCCCAAGCTTGCAAGAGGCTCGTGAACAAATTAGAATGAAATCCATTTTGCTAACTGATTTCAAGAAATAGATCCACAAAAAGGAAAAGAGAGAAAGATGAAGAAAGGGAGGAGGAAAGCAGGAAGAGGAGGAAGAAAGAGGAAGGAAGGGATGAAGTAGCAGAGGGAGGGAGGAAACCAGAATAATTTTGCTACCTGTTCAGTGCTGATATCTTTATTCACATTTTTTGTTTTTGGCATGGGCAGGCACTGGGAATTGAACCCAAGTTTCTGGCATGGCAGACGAGAACTCCGCCTGCTGAGCCACCATCACACTGCCCTTGACTAATTATTGATTGAATTTTTAATGGTTGCAGAAATGTGCAAGTTTGTCCAGTTGACACTTGATATTCATGATCAAATTTACTGGCATAAAATTAATCGTGGCATTCTTTTATTTTCAATTTCTGATGGAGCTGTAGCCCAGTTTTTAATCCCTAATACTGAATATTTGTAACCCTTTTCTTTTTTAAATTGATGAATCTTCTCAGAATTTTGTGTCTTCTGAGAATCTGCTTTTAGCTTTGTAATCCTCTTATTATAATTTCCCCCTTTTTCATGAATTTCTGCTCAAATCTTTAGTATCTCCTTTCTTCTACCTTCTTTGGCCTTACTCTGTATTTATCTAACCGTTTAAATTAAATGCTTAGCTCATTCACATTTAGTCTTCTTTCTTTTATTACTAGGGATTAGTAAACTATAGCCCAAAGGTCAAACCTGTCCTGTCACTTGATTTTCTAAGGCCTGTGATCTAAGAATGTTTTATTTTATGTTTTAAAATGATTGAAAAGAATTTAAGAGTCATGTTTTATGCTGTGTAAATTATGTGCATGTCAAATTTCAGTGTTCATAAATAAAATTTTATTGAAACACGGACATGCTCATTTATTTATGTATTATCTGTATATGCTTTCAATCTACATGGTTGAATCATGTAGTTGTAACAGAATACAGAGACCAGAGAACTTTTGTCTTATAGAGCTTAAAACATTGACTATTTAGTCCCATACAGAAAAAGTTTACTGACTCTTGTTCTAACATATAAGCTTTGAAGGCTAAATGTTTTTTGTTCCATACTGATGTGCTGGTTGGCATTGGCTACGTAACCCAGAGAAGCCATGCTCTCTTGATCCATCCCTGTGGGGCGACAATTCTGCCTGCTGAGCCACCGTGGCCTGCCGTGTCTTTATTCACTTCTAAGCAAATCCAAAAGGGAAGCCAAATTATAAACAGAATGCCTCTTCTTGGGATGAACTCAAAGCCAAGGGAAATGAGACGGGAGGAGGAGGGCGTCACCCGGAACCGGGTTGAGGCCTCAGGAACTGCCGTGCCCCACGCAAGGCCACCCCTTTCCAGGAACCTGAAAACACGCTTCCCTTGGAAGTCGCCGCACCGCCCAGTCCTGCTCTGAGTTCCCTTTGGAAGGAACCAGGCTGACCACTCTGCTGCCCACCCCAGGTGCTCTCCAGAGAGGATGTGATTCCACGGAGGAGAGCCAGGCCTTTCCCCCAGAGACACTGCGTACGGCACCTGGACTGGAGTTCGAGGCTTTCAAAAAATATTTGTCGCCCTCTCCAGCTGTGGCTGTGGATGGTTTCTTTCTTCCAGTGTTTGTCAAGTTTATTCTCAGTTCTAAATTGTTGCGTGTGTGTGTGTGTGTGTGTGTGTGTGTGTGAGAGAGAGAGAGAGAGAGAGAGAGGCTTCACTCCCTTCAGGTGTGAACCATTTATTTATAGGCCCAATCACTAAAGATACTATTTAAAGAACAGGGCCAGGCGCTAGCCTCAAGCAGGTGTTTTAATATAGCTTAATTATGCCGTGATTGTTACAAATATCAAAACAGCCCAGTGAAAGTGAAGGAGACTAATGAGATAGACGGAGGGAGCAGCAAGTGACTGCTGATTTTCACTAATCCCATCTATCGGTTCAGTCAAAAGAAGGAACCGACATCAGGCACAGACACTGCTAATGAGTAATCATCAGAAATTCCGATATTTGGATTCAGTTTCCCACATTCTTCTCAAAATGCAGACATCTGAAGTCTCAGGCACATATGTCTTTCACCAATTATTTTAACAAATTCCAAGCAGACCATCATAACGAAAAACAAGTACCAGCCATGGCTCTCTAGCCAGAGAAAATGGATAAAGGGTCATTTTCCTTGTGGCAGGAGTTGGGTTGCTAGATAAAACATAGGATGTCCAGTTCAATTTAAATTCCAGATAAGCACTGAATAATACAACATTAGGGATATACTTATACTGAAAACGGTATTTGTCGTTTATCAGAAATTCAGATTTCTGCGTCCTGTGTTTTTATTTGCCTACTCTTGCAACCCTTGGTAGATGTATAAAAGGAAAATTTTACTCCATCCTTTTTAGTGGGTTACCTATAACACATACCCACTGAGGTGCCCCCACCACAATAGCAAAAGATCTGTAATGAAAACCAGGAGGCTGAACAGAGAATCTCAGCCCTGAGGAGGTAGGTAGGGCTATCACCCTGTTTTGTAAACTTCTCTGGCATGGAAGGGCAGCCGAGCACTAAAACCCCTATGGTGATCTGGAGTTGTGTCTCCCAGAAAAACATGTTTTCAAACTCAATCCATTCCTGTGCATATGAACCAGTTGTACGTAGTACCTTCTGCTGAGAGTTCTTCAGTTATGGTGTGGTCTACCTTAACCAAGATGGGTCTTAATCTTACTACTGGAGTCCTTGATGAGAGAATGGCATTCGGACTCAGAAAGAGAAAGCCACAGAGGGAGCAGCCAGAAGCTGGGAGAGAAGGGAGAGACCGGAAGACGCCAGCATGTGACAAGCTAAGGACCAAGGATGGCTGGTAGCCAGCCCCAGAACACCACAGTCTTGGGGCAGAAAGCATCGCATTGATGACACTGTGATTTGAACTTTCTTTTAGCCTCAAAACCACGAGCCATTAAATGCCCTCTGTTTAAGCTATCCTCTTGCATGGTATTTGCTTAAGCAGCCAAGGAAACTAAAACAATCCCCCACTAAGATGCTCTGAGCAAAAAATCCTGGCTTGGGGCCTCACCTGCCTCTCTGGATGGAACAGGCAGCAGAGCAGGAAGTGAGTAGATGCTTTCTCCACTCCTCCCACCTTCTGTTATCCTTTCCTAGGGTGTGAAGACAGACCTTGCAGATGCTGGGAAAACATGGTGACACATTAACAGCCTCTGGCCTGGGGATCCAGATCATCCAAGCAAGCCGTTGCACCGGTGCCTCCTCACCCGTGGGTACTGCATGGATAGGTCATTTCATCCTCAGAGGAATCGCAACGCCCCATGTCTCCGTGAGTTCCAACACCAGCTCTGCCACTGACCACAAGTGGGATCTAGAGTGATTCACTTAAATTTTGGGGATCCCAGTTTTCCCACCTTTAAAACAAAGTCTTTGATAGTTAGAAAAGTAGGAGGAAGAGAAGGAGAGTTTGGAGTCCCATAAAATTTAATGAAAGGATGGCGTAGTGGGTAGAACGGTGCCCCACAGAATACATATACTGTGTATTGACTAATTATTGATTGAATTTTTAATGGTTGCAGAAATGTGCAAGTTTGTCCAGTTGACACTTGATATTCATGATCAAATTTACTGGCATAAAATTAATCATGGCATTCTTTTATTTTCAATTTCTGATGGAGCTGTAGCCCAGTTTTTAATCCCTAATACTGAATATCAGGGGACCTGTTACGGCATCCCTATTTGGAATAGGGTCTTTGCAGATGTAATCAAGTTAAGATGAGGTCCTACTGAATTAGGTTTGATCACAAATCCAATGACTGGTATCCTTTTAAGAAGAGGGAAATTTGCACACAGACACACACAAATGCAGAAGGTAGAGCAATGCAGCTACAAGCCAAGGAACACCAGTGAGTGCCAGCAGGCACCAGAAGCTAGGAGATAGGCACGGAACAGATTCTTTCCTAGAGCCTCCAGAAGGAACCAGCCCTGCGGACACCTTGATTTCCAGAACTATGAGATCAGTTCAAGAAAATATATTTCTGTTGTTTCAAGCCACCCAGTTCATGGGCACTTTATTACAGCAGCCCTAAGAAATAAAGAGAGATGAGATTAGGCCTTTCCAGCTCTAGACTTTATGAGGCTGTGTCTGCATTCTCATATTGGCTGAAGGATGAAGAATCTCTCCCTGTTAACTATTGCATGCTGCCCAGATGGGGGAAAGTCATGTTCTGCGCTGCTCTTCTGCAGGCAGCAGGGACTGAGGTTTGCTGAGTCTTCTACACTTTCTTACTAGATCTGCAGAGTTGATCTGTGCAAAGCGCAGCCGACATTAGTCTGTAGCTCGGCAGAGAAGTTTTCCCCACCTGTCCCTTCCTTCATGTCCAGGCCCAACCTTGTGAAGTTCTCCAAATTGGGGCTGTTCTCTAACTGATGCATCATTTCCATGCTAAATCTGCCAAGCCGTTGGCTCACGGATTAAATCATCTATTAGCGCCATGTTGTCTGCCCAGTAAAGTCCAAACTTCTGGCTTCTCCAAATGGACCACGTCTTCACCCTCCCCTACTGTCCCCTGCTCTGAGTTTGTTCCTGGTCACACTCCCCTCACAGTCTATGGCCTTTTACACAAACTGTTCCCTCTGCCCAGAAGGAACTTGCTCATCTGGCTAATTGCTATCATCCTTCAAGGAAAGTTGTTAGCCCCTGGTGGCCTCTTCCCAGAATCTCCATGTCATCCGGCCACTCCTCTCTCTCTCCTACTGCCCCATCAGATCCTTTCTCTATTATGTCTTCTGCCTTGCATGGTTGGTTGCTCCTTTACAAACTTCTCTCCAACTGACTGTGAATCCCTCAAGGCACAGACCAAATCTTATTCACCTTTGCATTCCCAGCCCTTAGTACAGGGCTCAGTCCAGAGTAGGTGCTAATAAATGTAGAATGAATGAAAGGATGAGGAAACCACATAGAGTTCAAATAAGACATTTCCTAGCCTGTCAGTTTCTGTTTGGTGAGGCGGCTCAGTCTATGAAGAGCCCTTCACACACACAAGGATCTTATTAGCTAAAGGGGACGAGGAATACACTGTGGCGTGCAAGGAAGGGCATTGTCAACACTCCTACAATGGGGGCAAGACAGACAGGGCACCTGCTCCCTTCTGAGCTCAGATCTAGGGTTCTACCCTCAGAGACCAGGTTCGAGCTCCTCCTGCCAAGGCTGTGGTGCTGAGTTAGCTGATGGAGGCTGGGGAAAGGACACTAGAGGAGGTGCTGTCATTTGATCACCTCCCCCCAGTCAGGTTCCCCCCACTTGGCTGCTGAGCCCAGGGAAGGTGGGGGAGGGAGTTGGCACTCAGTCCCGGTAAGCGTCTCTGCCCTGTATGGCCTTTTGCCAGCTCCCTGTTCAGTTCCTTTCTGAAAACCTGAGATGTTTCTGCAAGCAGCATGACTCATGAGAAAATGGAATAAACCGCCTGGCCTAAGAGCTGGTCAAACAGGGGCCCCAAGCTAGGGGGTGGGTGGGGAGGGTGTGGGGGGCAGGAGAGAGAGGCAACCCAAATGGCCTACCGGACGGGACCGGAGCCGCTGAAGCTGAGGAAGATTTAGTGCAGATGGCGCCACGGTGACATCAGGAATGAGGGCCCAGAGAGCCACACCGGAAAGGACTCATCCACGCTCCTGGAGATCCCCTCCCGGGTCCCCGACCCCTACTCCACATACATAGGTCCCCACATATATCCATGCGCAAGCAGCCCCTGCTACTCCTCTTCTCAAAGAGTTTTGGGGCTCACTGCAGGGTTCTTCAAGATGTTTGCCATCAGTTCCCCTCCCTGCTACATTCCCCTCAGGATAAATGACCCTGTCTGCCCCACCCCATCCCCGGCTGGTTTCCCTGAGCTCTAGTACCCATTTACGGGTAAGATAAGCCCAGACAGAAACAGAGCAGAGTCCAGATATGGAGACAGCATGTCCCACTTCCCAGGGTCAGCGAACCTTCCCCAGACCTCTCCCTGCCAACCTTTCCATTCTTTATCTAAGACCTCTCTGCCTGGGACTCAGTGGAACCCAGAGCCATTCATTCACGGTGCTCCTGCTGCGCGGACACTGCCCCTTCTTAGGACCCCTTCCCAGAGTAGGGCAGAGACAGAGCATGGACCCGCAAGAGGGGCAGGGGTCCTCAGTTCTAATGTCACCTCAGTCAGGGACTTGCTGCATGAACTTGGCTTAGTTACCTGGACTCACCTGTACAGTGGGGGTACTAGGTCCTCATAACAAGGTCACCTGGGAGACAGTCAGGGTGAATTTCCTTTCATTTCCTCCTAGGACAAAGGACGCCTGGCTGTCTTTTGTCTTTCTAATTTCCTGACCCAGGATCTGTGGGAGGAAAGAGTGTGGAGTGTGGGCGGAGTGGGGGTTTGGTGAGGGAACAAATACACTTGCCTTTTACGGCTATTTAACTTCTATAAACAAGAGCATCCAATATCCTAAAACTATCTACTCCCAGAAGCAGAAAGGGGCCAGGCCTACCATCCAGCTTCCATCTTTAATAACTCTGCCCTCTCCTCACTTCTCCTCCCTCTCCCCCTCCTCGCTTAACTATCCCCAGAGGGTGTAAGATACCAGACATTACTCAGGCAAGCCAATGACCAATTCAAAATTACTCCATCCATTCAAGGAACATTTACCGAGCCTATGCCAGATGCTAGGCTTGGCTCTGGGGATTCATGGATGAGCACGAGGGGCTCCTGACTTCCCGAATTTTCCACTTGGTGGCATTGTGCGGTGTGGGGCGGGCAGGTATATATAGGGTGGGGATGCAGATGCAAGCATGCAAGGGTGCACACAAATCATTACAATGTAATGTCATAAGTGTAACAGGGACGAATTCAAAATACCACAAAGGAGGGAGGGCAGAAGAAGGGGGAAGCGCAGGCAGGTTGCACAGAGAGAAATTGGAGCTTACAGGGCTGGGAGCACTTCACCAGGCGGCTGGGGTAGAGAGCACGCCCCCAAGAGTGCTCCCTTAGAACTGGTCACCTGATGTGGGATTCAGTGTTGGGAATCAGAAGCAGGGGGCAGAATCCGGGAGAGGAACAGTGTGGGGAGCAGGGCACACTGAACCCAGCACAGGAAGGCCTCAAACCCCACCCCAGGGCCACCGCCGACAGCAACAAAGCCTCAGCTACACACTCGTCATCGCACTCCAGCAGTTCATGCAAAATGTGTTCCATAAATGCTCATTGAATGAATGAATGAATGAACAAATAATGAACATTTCCATCTCTAAAATGGGACCGATGCTATTTCCTCTGGCTATTCCATGGGATTTGGGGTAGGGTGAATTGAGACTATGTGATGAAAAGCTCTATAAACTGTAAAGCGCTCCACAGATATAAAAATCATCATGTGAACCATTACCATTGGTTGCCAGAGACAAAAAAAAAAAAAATCTGAGGAAGCAGCTGGTGACAAGTGCAGTGACATCTCCGACTGCAAGAGCAACTTTAGTTGAAGCTCTTAACGGAAGTCACCTCTGTGCTTAGTCATGTTATTAGCATCATGTGACTGTTATTGGAGAAATCTTTTGCATGGTTGAGGGGAATTAATCAAGCGAGATTTTAGGTGATCCGAACAGCAGTAGGACTGAGTGCATGATAGTCAGGGTAGGCAGGACATAAGCCTTATCCCATCTTGGTCTAGTCCCACCCCTATGGCGTCTACCACTATCTCCTGTTTTAGAGAAAGGGAAAACGAGGTGCAGAGTGTACAGTCTCACAGTCTCACCAGGCTCAGTAGTAACCACAACTGCTCACTTTATGGAGTATGGCCCCAGGACTAAGTCTCTGCACACACCAGGTCATTTCCTCCTTACAACAACCCTGGTAGGTGCTATGATTAACTCCATTTGACAGATAAGCCAAGCCACTTGTCTCAGTCTACACCCTAGGGGAGGGTGAGAAACCAAACATGCTTGCATAAGGATCTCGTGGTGGGTAGAAATGTATCATTTAACTTATTTGGGGAGAGGAGAGAAGATTTGACTAAGATGAAGATTGTCAATGTTAGATAGGCAGCATGAGAAAATCTGCACTGGTGTCTGTTACCTGGGAGTTAAAACATGTACAAGACTTGGGAGCCCGTCAGCCCTGGCTCAGCTCATCCTCTACAGAAAGGAATGCAGTTAGAGGCGCCATAATTCCCGAGTCCTGCACCCTCTCTGTCATTTGCTGACACCATCAATTCAAGGTTAATGCATGCCATGACTAGGAGCTAATTATTCCACCATTACAGACATAAATTTCCCCTGGAGAACAACCAGAGATGGGAGCTGGAGAGAAGAGAACCAGAATGAAGAAGGAAAGAGGCCACCTGGCTCTTGCAAATGGGAAAATAATATGGCATCATATGGGGCAGCTCTCACCACTGGATCACACTCTCGAAGAAATCTCAGCGTCTTTCTTGTCATGTTGCCGTGGCTGTTTTTGCCTGGCTGGAGAGGTTCTCCAGAAATTAATGGCTCCTAAAAGAACTTGTAGAAAATCCTTCAATTCCACAGTTTATTGAGTGTCTAATCTGTGCCCAGCACTCGGATGCAGGAAAGCTATACACAATCCCTGGTACCAGGAGCTTTCAAGTACTGGGGAGAACAAACCTGTATCCAATTAAGTCTAGCACATGGCTATACCATAGGGGTAAAGTGCTATGGGGCAGAAAGAATCATTCCAACTGGGAAGTTTGGGGAAAGGGGAAGCATTTTAAGGTGCATCCTGAAAGATAACTAAACTCTTGAATGGGGGGAAATGGGAAAGAAAGGGTATTCTAGTTGAAGGAGAAGCAAAAATGCAGAATGAGGAAAAGGCAGAACCCATTTAGTGTGGCTGGGACAGTACGGAGCAGCAGGTTGAGAATGAGCTTGTAACGGGAGCAAAGGTTAGGAAAGCCAGTCGGGAGAGACCACAGAGGGCCTCAAATGCCATAACATGAAATTTGGAATTTTCTACCAGACACAAAGGGAGCCACTGAAGATTCTTGAGGAAGGGAGTGATATGATCAGATCTGCATTTGAGAAAGAAGGCTGTGGCAGTGCATGCTAGATGGGAGCAAGTGGACAGAAGAGGACCAAGGTGGCAGCTCTTAAAAGACTCTAACTGGAAGAAATAGGGATTTTAATTGGTGGACGTATTGGTAACCTCATAAAGGTCCTTTGAGGATAAGAGAGAGTTTTATCCATCTGAGTGAATTTAGTGCCCCTTTTGCCTGAAGACTGATTGAGCTGGGAGATTTCTGGCAAATCATTTTTGCCTAAGCATTTCTGTTTTTGCCTTCAAGGTGGCAGCAGCAGGAAGGGCTAGCTGTGTTGTTAGGCCTGGAGGCCTGAGTGATGTTAGGATTTTTCCTTGTAGAGAGACTGAGTGTGCACATGGAGAGCCTGCTCAGGCGGGGAGGCTGTGGACAATGGGCCCCAAGGTGAGTGTCAAGGCCCCTGCAGCCCAGCCTTGCCCAGAAGCAGAAGGGCTAGGGGAAAGGGAGGCAGGTGTGCTCTGCTCAACCTTCAGCAGCTCCACCAAAACAGCCGCCAACCAGAAGTTCTGCCCATCAAGGGCAAAGAAGTGGTGCTGGATGAGCAGGATGGATGGCCCTGTCTCCGCAGACCTGAAGGAGAGCTGTGTTCTGAGCAGCCCCAGGACAGAGTCTGGGTTAAGGGGATCCCTGCTGTCATACCTGAGCCTACAGGGAAGAGATCAGCTCATTCCAAGAGAGAAAAGCAAGACCGAGCTGGGCTGGCCACTCTCTATCCATCCTCTCCTCTGGGCCTTGGCTCTTTGGCAGGCTGCCTGGGGAGTGCTCACAGGTTTGGGGAGCTCCAGAAGCAGGCAGAAAAATGCAAAGCCCAGAGACACTCAGCACTCATAAGCATCCCTCACATTCCTCTCCTGCATGTTCTTGACTTTTCCTGTTCAAACAAGTGCAACAGCTTCTTGTAAAAGCTACCACCCGCAGAACACTCCTGGGAGGCAGAGGGGGGTCGTGGGCCTTTTTGGCCTTTCTTGTTATTTTTGGACCACACTTGACATGTCTTAGACATGTCTATAGATGAAAAGGCTGTGTTTCCAAACAGGAATGCCCCACGACCTTCTTTCTGAAATTCAAACTAGAAAGAGAAGAATACAGATGTGTGCACATACATGCACACATATGTACACACACACACGCGCATGCACTCCATGCCCTATTTCCAAGGAAGGTGTTCTAGTTTGCAAGCTGCCAGAATGCAGTAACCAGAAATGGAGTGGCTTTTTAAAAGGGAATTTGATAAATTACAAGTTTACAGTTTGAAGGAAGTGAAAGTCTCCAAATTAAGCCACCAACAAGAGGTTACCTTCACTCAAGAAAGGCCAATGGGTCAGGAACACTTCCGTCAACTGAATAGTCACATGGCTGGCATCTGCTGGTCTCTTGCTCCTGGACTCGGTTGCTTTCAGCCTCTGTTCCTGTGGGGGTTCTTCACTTTGCTTCTCTGGGACTGGCTTTCATCTCTTGGCTTCCCTTGGCTCTCTCCAGGTTTTGGCTTGTTTAACATCTCATGGCAATGTCTGCTGGGCTCCAAGCATCTCCAGACATCCATGTCTGTTCTCTGAAGCAACTGTTCTCCAAGCGTCTGCATCTGCTCTCTCTGTGAGCTCAAAGACTTCTGTCGGCTCTGGCTCTCTCCATAGTGTTTCCCCTTTTAGAGGATTCCAGTAAACGAATCAAGACCCACTTGGAATGGGTGGAGTCACATCTCCATCTAATCAAAAGGTCACTCCCACAATTGGTTGTGGAGATAATCTAATAAAAGATTCCAACCTTCAGTATTGAATCAGGATTAGAAGAAATGGCTTCTCCCACAAAATTGGATCAGGATGAAAACTTGGCTTTTTGGTGGCACATAATACTTTCAAACTGGCACAGAAGGTTTTACACATAGAGAACTAACACAGCCACTCAAGCAGCAAGGTGTACATATAAAAGGTGGGGATAGGGGTAGAGGATTGAAAAGGATGACGGACTCAGAACCGTATCTTACACACACATATAGTTCAAAGAGGAAGGCCACCAGCAGAACAGATGAAGTTCTGAAGTCTAAGTGATCATGTGGTGATTGAATCATGTACCCCAACAAAATAATGATCTTCATCTGAACCTGAGTTCCTGTGGATGTGAACCCATTTTAAATAAGACCCCTTTAAGATGTAGTATCAGTTAAGGTTTGGACTCATTTGTGAATAGTATTTTCTATGATCTTATTTAGGTGTGAACAGATTGAATGAAGGTCGTCTTAATTTGTATTATAAGAGGCCTGATAGAAAGAAGCCAGAAGTTGGAGAAAGCCACAAGAAGAAGCCGAGAGTCAGCAGAAACTGGAAAAACAGACACAAGGAGAGCGATCACCATGTAACAGGAGGCAGAGAGGCAGCCAGGGGACCCCAAGGATTGTGGCAAGCCAGCCCCAGAACATTGCAGACTTTGGGGAGAAAGCATGGCCTTGCCAACACCCTGCTGCCTTCCCCAGCAAATGCTGTTTCTATTCCCACCCCAGCAAATCTGCAAACCTTGATGAGTGACCCAACTCTTCCCCTACATAATTAGTCATCCCGTGGGGCCTGGGGAACTTCCTCAGCAGCACCTCATTAATGCATGGCAGCAGCTTAGTGAGGCAGGCTCAGTCCCCCCACACCACCATGCCCAGGGCTGAACTCCCTGGCTTGCTAGCTGGAGATGGAACCCAAATCCTAGCATTCTGACCCTGCTCCCATGCCCTTCAAACTCTCTAACCATCAGATGCACCCAGGTCTGAGCTCAGAGGAAACTGAGGGTGAATGGATGGGCAAGGCTCATGCAGCTGTATTGGGTATTAAAACATTGAAACACAGCACTCATGGCTTTGAACACCCTCTCTCCCCACTGGCCCCTGGCCTCCCCTCTCCTAGAACCATCTTTATGATCCAGCTACAAAGTATTGCCTGGCACAGCAGGGGGCATCCCAGATCTGACTCTCATGTTATGGGAGACTCCAAGCTGAATGGACAGTGCCACTGCCATTCCATCTGATACCACTCCTGGTCTCAGTGTCCAAGGTGACTCCAGGTGGAGGTGCCCTGCAGGACCAAGAAAACGTGGAAGACTCACAGTCCCTCACTCCAAACACCTTCTTGTCCTAGACCTCTGACTATGTCAAACTCTTCCCTAACGAATATCCTTGGAAATATCCTCAAGTTTCCTTGAACTCCCTGGGATCTGGGTGGGTCTTTGGATGCTCCAGGTCAAGGATTCATTCTTCCTCTGTACTTAAACTGAAATCCACCCCCTTTCCCTAATTCAGAGAGGGCCAAAGTCTAGAGTGACAGAGTAGACAGTCACAGGGTAAAGACAGGTCCCAATAAGAATAACTGAGCTCCAGTAAGTTCACTGTGACTCCAGGTAATAGCAATTGTAGCCATGGTAAAAATGGTGCTCCAGACACTTCCCTGCCAAGGTACAAACAAGGCCACAGCCCAGCCTCTCCCACTGCATTCTGCTGCCTTGCTGCCAGCATTCCACATAGGTCATGCCAGCATGTATGGTAGATGCTCAGAAAATGTCTGCAGGATTAAAATAGATTAAACTGGGTTGAAAGGGCCTATTAAGCCATGTGGCAGTTCCTCCAGCCTGACCAGCTTCCTGAGAGTCATTTCCTTGAGTAAACGTCAAGGAGCAGCTTTCCAAAACAAGGATGAGGAGCTGTGGGGAGGATGAGGAGCCTGAGAGGAAGGGGACCCAGCTCTGCTGGAGCTCAGGGGCCCGAGTCATCCAACACACTCCTGATCACGAATCTGGCAATTTCCCCTAGTGGCATAGGCTCTGTGCGAGCTCCTGCCACATCAGAGACTTGGAGGCACTTGGTAACGGTAAGAAGGGACTGGAGTAAATCAGAATCCCCGCTTTTGACAGATGATTCATCTTAAGGTCACCTGCCCTCTGTTTCCTCAACTCTAAAATGAGAACCACAGTCATAAAATTGTTTTGCAAAAGAATAGACTGCAATAAAAGTGAAAGTGCTTTTCCAGGCTATTGCTTGGAAAAGGTCTTGGTTGGCACTGCTCATGGAGAGGCAACTCTTGGAAGAGCGGAGCCAGCTGCCCATGGCAACTCCCTGCCCTGCTCTGAGAGTAATGGTGGAGGCAGGATGAGCAGGGATAGGAAGAGGTATCTGAAAACCCAGACAGTTGATCCATAAACACAGACACAGTGGGTGAGAATAAATCCGCAAACCCACTGCAAGGACTCAACTTTCTCTTCACCAGAACAAGGCTGCAGCCAATGAATATCAAGAATACACCTAATAGAACAAATCCATCTCTAGGAATTTATCCTGGAGAAATACTTGCATATGTGCACAAAAATGTATGTAAATTTGAGGATGTTCGTTATAGCCGTATTTATAATGTGATAGGAAGCATCTAAATGTCTATCAATAGGGAACCACTGAAATAAATTAAGGCATATACAATCAAAGAAATATTATTCAATTATTAAAAAAGAAAAGAGTAGATTTATGTATTAGGGTTCTCCAGAGACACAGAACCAACAGATTTTATATATACGTGTGTGTGTAAATATTAAGAGATTTATTATAAGAATTGGCCAGTGGCTGAAGTAAAGAGAGAAATTCTTTTGACTGCTGAAATCCTCTGTTCTTCCTTTAAAGCCTCCAATTGACTGGATGAGGAGAGTCTGCTTACTGATTAAGGCAGTCTCCTTTGTTGATTGTAAATGCAATCTACTGACTAATGATGAAACCTCATCTACAAAATACCCTCACAGTAACAGTCAGGCCAGGTCTTACTTGGCCAAACAACTGAACACCATAACCTAGCCAAGTAAAACATGAAATTAGCCATCACAGTCTATACATATTGATTTGGAGGGATAGACAAGATATATTATGAAATAAAAAATAACATAAGGCAGAACAAAATGTATACTCCATCTGTATAAAAATATATAGACATACACATGCATCATTCTAGGAAATTTCTGGGCATATAAAAATATATATGCGCACAAACACGCATACATAAACCCACAAATTTTCTAAGGCAAAAGAAGGAAGTATTAGCAGCAGTTTCTCTTGAATAGGAAAACTCGGGAAAGGAGGGAGGGAGGGGATTTTAATTTTTTTTTTTTTTGCTCCATTCCCTCCTGTGCCGTTTGAGTTTTTTGTAATATGCATGTATTGCTTTTATAATTTAAAAAACTAATTAAGAAAATAACGTGTCAGTGTGGAAGGTGTGGGATGTATGTGAGTGAGGAGAGAGGCGGCGGTTCCCTGTCCGGTTCCCGGCAGCTCTGCCCGTGCAGGCTGAGGGTATTGGCCCACCTCCTGTGCTCCTCCCTGCACGGAGAACCGGGGTGGAGACAGGTGCTCTGGGCCAGCAGAGCCCAGGGCCTCTATTAGGGTCAATAGTCCAGTTGACTCCCTGGCTCCCGGACTAGTACATTATTTGTGGGGACCAGGGAAAAATGGAAACATGGGGCCCCTTGTTTGAAAATTATTGAGAATTTCAAGATGGTGACAGCAGAACATTTAATCAAGCACAGGGCCCTTCTGAGTATGGGTCCTGGGTGAGCACAAGTCACGCACCCATGAAGCTGCCCTGCCTGGCTCGGAGCCCTCCCAGACCCAGTGAAAGTGAGGCTGCTTCCCACATAGCTGGGCCAACAGGGTGTGATGTCCAGTCACTTTAGCCATTCTGTTTCCTTCATCAACATGTCTTCATTGTTGACTGAGTGTTGCCCGTGTGCCGTACTCCATTCTTTCAATATGGACTTTGACCGCCCCACATTAGAGAAGGAAAGGCAGAGGGGTCTAGTCAAAACACAGACAATGCATACAGGAACTCAAGTGGCCCCCTGGAGCTTACATTTCCAGTAGAGAAATAACAATCAGCAAATAGGTAACTACAGAATGAGTCTGGTGGCTAGGCAAAAAATAAACAAGGTAAAGGGAATAAAGAGTGCCAAAGAAATGTGTGGTTGGCATTCTGGTTTATACATCATCTCTTGTGAGCTTAGTCAATGTGAGTCTTTCTTTGAAGAGAGATCTACATTCAGTTTGTTGGATAAAGCACATCTCTCTCCCTACAGAGAATGGTCAAGAGTGAATTCCCCATGGTAAATGGTGTCTGGCAGGCCTCCAAGAAGCAGTCTGTTGGCTTCCCTAGGGATTTGTTACCCTGCCTGTCACCTGCTTTCCATCTGTCCTGTTGGTCATTTGGCCATTGCTGCAGTCAATCAGCTCTGTTCAACTTCATCAGGGCAGCCTGCTCGGACCCCTCTACCATACAGCTCCCGAGTCTGCACAGGCCTCCAGAATCCAAGCTCCACAGAGTTTCAGGAACTAGCACCCTATTTACCTGGTGGACCAAAGCTGGGTGGGGCATGGAAGGCAAAATTAACCCAGCCTCTGGGAACAACCAGCGTAACTGAGCCAAGACTAATCATCCTCACAATGTGGTGTGATGCTGCTACAGTGAGGGCTCTCTCTGGAACAGGTTTGAGGATCACTGATGTCAGGAGAATTGCCACAGCCCACACTGTTCAACTAAGCAAGACTTCCTGGAGGAGGCGGGGTTAAGATGGATTCTGAAGCAGAGTTGACCTGGTGGCCACTAGAGGAAGGGGCTAAGAGCCAGGGAGGCAGGTTGACTGGGCTGGAGAGTCAAATGGATAAAGTTGGAGAAGGCAGTCTCCAGCCAGCCACCAAGAACAGGACAGTGGGGGTCACAGAACCACCAACCGTCCAGGCAGGAAGGGACCCAACCAAGACTTTGCCTTCACTGTAGAGACGGAACATGGAGAGGCAGCGGTGAAGACACTGCAGCTGTGACGTCAGGAGCCACATCTTGGATCCAGCCCTGCTGCGTGAACAGGACTGGTCGCTTCCCTTCTCTGGGCCATTTCTTCACATATCAGAGTCACCTGGGGAGTTGTTCATACTTTCTTTATGTTTGTTTTTTTTTTTTTTTGCAGTTTCAAAGTAAAGATGCCTTTGTCCAACCCCAATCTTACTGAACTAAAACCTCACTGGCACTCAGGCCACCCCTCCCGGTTAAACACAGGACTTATTGCGACTCCCCCTTCATTCAGAGACGCATTCTATTCACTCACCCGCTGGCCAATGTTCAGTTCCGGCAGTCTCTCCTGCTTGCCAGGCACCTGATTAGGGTTCACAGGCGGGGCCGTGGTCGAGGAGGAGGGAATAAACACACCCCAGAACAAGGCCTGCTCAGAGAGAGCCATGTCCAGAGGGGTCGGGCTGCGGGATTGTCTGGGAGTGGGGGGCTGGCAGGGGATGTGCATATGTGGGTGTGTGCAGGGAAGGGGTGGGTAGGGAGGGTGGTCTGTGGGTGAGCAGGGGTATTTGGGATGATGCGTGTATAAGGGGGATGGAGTTATGTATATATGTGTGTTTACCATGTGTTTAAGAATGTGTGTGAATATTCTGCTATATGTGCATGTGCGTCTGTGTGAAGTGTTTGTGTCTGTGTGCAAAGTGAGTGCATGCCTATTTGTGCCTCTGTGTGTGCATGTGTGTGTGCCTGTGTATGAAGAGTGCATGTATGTGAGTCTGTGTGGAGAGTGGGCATAGAGGTACGTGTGCATGCAGGTGCGTCTGTGTCTGTGCGTGCACACATGGAAGGTGTATATGGACATGTGTGCGGACAGGATCTCTCTGTGCATGTGTCTGTGCTTGTGGAGGGGCAAAGAGGCCAGCACTTGAGGAACAAGGAGCAGTCCAGCAGGTGGAAAAAGCAGAATGGGTGCTCTGGGCACGGGGGAAGGCACGCACGAAGGGCCTGGCTGGAGACCTCAGCCCTGGGAAGGATTCTAAGCAGGGGCGTCAGCTTTTTGGAGAGCTGGCAGTACCAAGAGGGTGGTGCATCTGGGGAGGCTGCAACTGAACTGAGCAAATGTTTCCAAGGCAGATGCACAGTGGCGAGACTAGGAAGCTGTTTTTATAGGCTGTGCTTGGGGTGGCACTTCTATAATATTCAGGGGAAAAGGGCACAGGAGCAATCCAGGAAAATTCTGGCATAAGATGGACTTGGTTGATTTGTCTAACCTCAGAAGCTGTGAGCCACCTCCAGAGTTGGCTGCTTCATGCAAGCCTCACCTCTCTGCCAAACTGTGTCCCTGCTTCCCCTGCCCATCCTGGTCCCCACCCCCTGGGCCAAGAGCCTCCAAACTCTGTATTCTTAAGCGTGAGGGAATTCAACACAGTCCATCACTGCCACACCACCAGGTTAAAAGCATCTTCTGCCTCAAGGCTCTAGTGAGGGCACACCTCCTTGGACCCAAGTTTCTGCCTCTTCCACCTGGAGGAAGAGGTGCAGAGCAGGACAATGAGGGAGTGCAGTTGTAGGAGGGGGCTGTGGAGCATGGAGGCTGGAGGGCCCCTCCCATGGGCCTTCAGCTGTGGGCTCCCCTCGCTGGTGGAAGAGTCCTGGACAGGGCAGTCAGCTCACTGGCTATGGACTCTGGGCAAGATATTTCATTCCTCTGTCTCTCTGTTCCCTAAGATAAGAATCCTAAAATGCCAACCTCATGAATCACTGTGATTCATTCAACAAGTTTATAAATATACTGTGTTCCAGGCCCTGGAATACATCAGACATAGACCCCTGCCTCCATGAAGCAGAGGGGGGAGATCAATAGATAAACAAGAAACATTATAAATGACAAAATTATGGAACGTAGTATAAGGAAATAAGATATGGGGAAAAAAGAGAAGGGCCAGGGAGACAGAAAGGCTGGGGTGTCAATCACTGGAAAAGTCATATGACTGCTGGATAGATGCAGTTAGGAAGACAAGAGATGGCCTGGCCGAGCCCAGGATTGGGGTGCGATAATTCCATGGCACAGTTGGGTCTGACACTATGGTGGTTTGAAGCTGTCTGTATCCCCCCAAAAAAGCATGTTCTTAAATCTAATCCAGTCCTATGGGTGCGAACCCATTGTAAGCAGGACCTTTTGATGACACTACTTCAGGTAAGGAGTAACCCACTTCGCTCAGGGTGCATCTTAAACCTATTACTGAAGTCCTTTATAAGAGAGTGAAGTTCAGACAAAGGAGAGGAAGCCACAAGAAACAAGAAGCTGAAACAGAACCCAGAAAGAAGGAAGAGACCAGGAGATACTACCATGTGCCTTGTCATGTAGTGGAGGAACGAAGGATCACCAGCAGCCAGTCTTTGGGAAAAAAGCATTGCCTTGATGATGCCTTGTTGTGGACATTTTCAATGCCTCAGGACTGTAAGTCAGTAAATTCCCATAGTTTAAACCTGACCCATTTCATGGTATTTATTTGGAGGAGTCTAGGAAACTGAAACGTGGCCCTCAGAGGGTGTGAGCAGTTCAGAATAGTCATCATCTTTCTAACTGGCTGCTCAAGCTCCCAGCCTGGCCTTAGAGTATCTCAGAGACATGACCTGGATCTCACAGAGATCCTAATTTGGAACATGTCCAGTGTCTCCAGCCACCCTGCAATCCTCCTGGTGACTGGCTGTGGTCCTAGTGATCTCCCTGCATAGCCTGCTGGGGTGGGCCTTTGCTGGGATATGGCAGTTTAGGGACTAAGGCATTTGGCCTGGGGCATCCACCATCCCAGGGGTCAGCAAGTCCAGGTGTTTCCCCTGTTGAAATTAGCCAGGTAAGCCGTACTCTTCGGTGTCACCAAGTCCAGCAGTGCCGATGCTCTGGGGGTGGCTGTGAGCCCTGAGTTTGCTCCAAATTTCAACTTTACCCTGAGACTGCAAATGCAATCCCCCACTGCAGAAGGGTGCATGGCTTCATTTCACAAAGATTCACGAAGACAAAACTTAAAGAAGGCCGTGTGGTTCAGTGAAAGAATCAGTTAGATCAGAGACCAAGAGCTGGACAAGCAAGTCAACCTCCCAGGAGTCAACTGATGTGATGAGTGGTTTCCAGAGCCCTCCTCCATCCCTCTTCAATCTAAACTAGCTCCACATCTGCCTGTCTTACCAGTGGGCTCCCAAGTAAGATCTGCTTCTATCACCCAAACATGTTGCCTCTATTCTTGTTGAGCTGGGTACCCTTTCAATTGTTTTTTTGTAATTTATTTGACATAATCATTTTAAAGTAAATAACTCTGTGGCACTAATATATTCACAATGTTGTGGAACCACCACCTCTATTGAGTTCCTAAACATTTTCATCATCCCAAAAGGAAACCCCATACCGATTAAGTAGTCACTCCCTTTTCTTCTCTCGCCCCTGCCCCTGGCAACCACTAATCTGCTTTTTGTCTCTAAGGATTTGCTTATTCTATAAATAAGCATTTATAAATGGACTCATACAATATGTGCTCTTACCCATCTGGCCTCTTTCATTTAGCATAATGTTTTCAATGCTGATTGACGTTGTAGGTTGTATCAGTGCTTCATTCCTTCATTCCTTTTTATGACTAATATCCCATTGTGTGGGATATACCACACTTGTTTATCAATTCTTCACTTGATGAATATTTGGGTCATTTTCATGTTGGGGCTATTATCAATAATATTGTCACAAATATCTGTATACATTTTTATGCACGCGCATGTTTCAACTGTTCTGATATATAACAAGGAGTACAATTACTGGATCGAATGGTAATTCTATGTTTAATTTTTTGAGGAATAGTTAGTTCTTATTAATGAAAAATATTTTCTTGGGTCTCATGCTACTTCATTTCCCTAAGGAGTCATGCACTTCTCAGTCTTGGTGTTTCACAGAACCTCAGCTTTCAGGCAGCAAAAGAAGGCAGTTGCAGAATATACAATAATCACAGTTGACAAACTATCACAAATCCCCCCAGTATCTGCTTTTGTAAATAAAGTTTTATTGGAACACAGCTATGTACATTTATTTGACTTTCATCTATGACTGCTTTTGAGCTACAATGGCAGAGTTAAGAAGTTACAACAGAAAATATATGGCCTGTGTGTTAGTTTGCAAGGTATCAGAATGCAATATACCAGAACTGGAATGGCTTTTTAAAAGGGAAATTTACTAAGTTGCAAGTTTACAGTTCTAAGGCCGTGAAAATGTCCAAATTAAGACAAGGCTATAAACACATACAAATTAAGGCATCCAGGGAAAGACAACTTTGGTTCAAGAAGGTTGATGATGTTCCGGGTTTCTCTCTCAACTGGAAAGGCACAGGGTGATGTCTGCTAGCTTTTTCTCCGGCTTCCTCAGGGCTCTATCCATTCTGTTGGCTCCGTTGGTTCTGGTGGCTCTGTTGGTTCTAGTGGCTCTGAAGCTTTTTCAAAAATGGTTCCCTCTTAAAGGGCTCCAATAAGCAACCCCACCTTGAATGGGTAGAGACACATCTCTATGGAAACCATCTAATCAAAAGTTACCACCCGCAATTGGTGGGTCATATCTCCATGGAAACAATTAAAAGATTCCACCTAGCAATACTAAATGAGGATTAAGGACATTGCTTTTCTGGGGTATATAATAGCTTCAAACTGACACAGCCTGCAAAGCCAAAAATATTTACTATCTGGCCCTTTACAGAAAATGTTTCCTGAAGTTGGGATTTGATAGGGAGCTCACAGAGAAAGGGCCATGTTTGCTTTACATCCAGAATATCAAAACCCCCCGATAAATAATTCTGAATGAATGGTGTGCAGGCTCCTCCAGCAGGAAAGGGGTTAAAAACTGGGTAAAACCAGCTGTGGAAGCGCAGGCAGAGCTCTGGGTGTGGGTTTTGGGGAGGAGCTGGAGAGTTTGCAGGTATGTGTGTTATGGGGCATGAGGGTGGGCCATGGATTAGCCCAGGTTCTCCTCCACTGCTGGTCTGGTGAGGGGAGAGTGGTTGTCTGACCTCAAAAAGGAGATGGAGTCTATGTCCAGTGAAGACTGGGCAATCTCCTCCTGTCCTAGCCAGGCTTGGATTTGCAATGGATCTTGGCCGGCCCAACCTTGAGAGCCAATAGATGGAAGCCACCTGCATCTGGCTAGGACCACACTGTAATAGCAACTCCACCAGGAAGCCCTGAGGGCCAGGGCTAGTCATCATTCATGGTAAAGAGGGCAAGTGTCTACCCTGAGACTGTATCATCTGGGAGGTAGGAAAAGGGGCAAAGAAAGAAAGGGGAACATTGATTGAAAGGCCGAGAGGGTCTAATGGGAATTTTTATTAAGGAAAAAGTTAGAAAGAGGGAACAGGTATTTATTTGGTATGAAAAGTTACAGAAATGAATTCAATTTTCAAAATGCTTACTTTCAAAGGACACCTTATCATCGCAAATGCACAGAGCTTTAGGCACATGCTTAGGTCCTGAGCCAACAATAGAATAGAGCAGGGGTCAGCAAAGTCCAGGCAGCTGGCCAAATCCTGCCCTACACCTGTTTTTATAAATAAGGTTTTATTGGATCATTGCCTCACTGATTTATGCATACCCTCAGCTTCTGGCACAGTCTTCTAAAGGTGTCAGTGACTTAGCAGCTCAGAAGAAAAGACTGATTGAGAAAAAAGAACAAAGCAGCAAAGGCTACAGAGGGGCAAAGAGCCTTCTGGGAGTGAGTGGGTGGAGTCCTCCCCTGGCTTCAGGGAATCTCAGGCTATGGGAGTCTGGCTGACCCTGAGGGGATGTGAAGCTGTCAAAGTCTAAACTAGGACTTATGTTACTGTAGATATTAGAGAAGGCATGTAGACAGCCCTCCACTGCTCCTCCAACTGGAACTCATTCCCTGGAAGAGGTGTTTCCACACGGGATTCCCTGACCCCAGAAAGTTCTCTCACCGTTGTCCGCCTCCACGGACAGCCAACTCCTTCCCATCCTCCAGGAATCAGCCTAAACATCACCTCTCAAAAGGACCTTCCCAGATCACTCCATCTAACCTGGTCAACCCCTTCTCCACTACTATTCTCCATTGTTGCACAGTTTATCTCCTTCAAAACTCTTATCACAAGTTGTAGTTAAATATCTGTTTCTTTATTTACTTACTGTCTGTCTCTACCTCTGCAAGCTCCAAAAGGGGAAAACCCAAGTATGACTGATTCAACAATATTCTACCAGCCCTTAGCCCAGTGCCTGGCATGGAATGGGTAGGTATTCAGTTATATTATTAATTGAATCAATGAATGATAAAAGCAGGAATATATTCATTATAGTAGCAGTCCTCAAATTTCCGAATGTATAAGTATCATCTGGGGTGTGTATTAATATTCAGATTCTCAGACTTCACCTCTAGAGAGTCTGAGTTAGTAGGCCTGCAGAGAACCCTGGTTGTGTGTGCTTCACCAAGTATCCCTGGTGATTCTGATACAGGCACCTCTGTGCAGGCCACACTTTGGGAACCGACTTACCTGCAAGGTTTCTCTCCACTGCAGAGACATTGCCAAGAAAGTTGCTTTTGCCACCTGCTGCTCTTTTTCCTCCAGTCTTTTAAGCATATAAAATCTGAAAATTTATGCCTTGGAGCTGAGGGGGATGGCAGAGAGGGGGCAAAGGGTGAAAAGAGAAGGTGGGCATTTATTATTATTAGAAATTAGAAGCAAATGCTAAAGTTAAATTACTGCTGTTACCTGGGTGTTCCATGCCATTGATTGCATTCATTCATTCATTGGCTCATTAGAATTGGAGGGGACTCACTAGGTGACTGCAGTGACCTTAGTATTGGGGATACACCAATTAATAAGACAAGGTACCTAACCTCAGGTAACACTCAGCTCAGTGATGGAGTCAGGCAGGTCAATGATGTGTTGCACACAGGAAGTGACATCAGAACCAGGCTGAGTTTGACCAAAGTTACTCAGCCAGGAAGAGGGAAAATTATCTGACTTGATGGTTAAGTTTGTACGTCAACTTGGTTAGGTTATAGTTTCCAGTTATGATTTCCAGAACAGAACTGGCCTGACTGTAACAGTCAGGGTACATTGTGGATTTAAATCATTAGCCAGCTGATTGCATCTATAGCTGATTGCATCTACAATCAACACAGGAGAATGCCTTCAGCATTGAGAGAAATCTCAATCTGTTGAAGGCCTTCAAGGGAAAACTGATGATTTCAGGAGTCAGAAAGAAGAATTTCTTTCTCTACTTCAGCCAGTCAGCTTCTCCTGAGGAATTCAGTGAAACCTTCTTCAGAGTTCCCAGTTTGTGGTCTCCCCTACAGAATTCAGATTTGCCAAGCCCTACAGTCACGTGAGCCAATTCCTATAACACATCTTATAATATTTACTATATATATATCTCCTGTCAGTCCTGTCGGTTCTGTTTCCATGGAGAACCCTGACTAATAACAGGACAAAGAGCAGCACGAATTAGAAATGACTGCAATGTAGAAAATATTTGGGAGGATGCAGCAAGAGACCTGTCCAGAGAGATGGATGGTGTTTGCCAAGGAAAACCAAGTTTAGCCTTGACCTGGTCAGAGGTTACAACTGGCAGCCCACAAATGGAATCCAGACCATAGAGCTGTTTTGTTTTACCTGTCCAGGGTTTACAATTTTTATTTTAACTGGAATGTTTCTTGCAATGAACTCTCTGGTTTGCCAGGTTTCCCACCTAACACTCAGTCCTCTTTATATATTCAGTTACCTCCTCAGGTCCTGAGAGCATTGTTTTTGTTTCCACGGCTGCTTCAAGCAAATACCATGAAATGGGTTTGCTTAAACAATGGAAGTTATAAGCTCACAGTTTTGAGGCTGAAAAAAGTCCAAATCAAGGGGTCATCAAGGCAATGCCTCCTTCCCAAGGACTGGCGTCCTTGGTCCTTGGCTTCTCTGTTAAATGACAATGCACATGGCGGCCTCTCTGTAGACTCCATTGACTCTCAGCTTCTTGCTTCCTGTGGCTTTCTTTCTCTCTCTGAATGAGTTTCATTCCAGTTTAAAGGACATCAGGATTATGACCCATCCTGACTGAGGCAGGTCACATCATAACTGACGTAACCTCATCCAAAGGACCTACTTACAACCAGTCCACACCCACAGGAATGGATTAAGTTTAAGAACTTGTTTTTCTGGGATACATACAGTTCCAAGCCACCACAGATGTTAGGCTTTCACCTTTTCTGGTAGAAGGTGCCTCAACAGACAACCAAAATCAGAGAAGTAACTCAATGCCCTCTGGGTTTTTTTACTACCTCAGTCTGGTGATGTTTGAGGGCAGATAGGAACATACAAAATTGGAGGCAGAAAGAACAGTCAGGGATATCCTCAATGACCCGGTCCAAAGAAATTATCATGACTACTAACATTCGTAGTGAATGCAATGTGTTTATGTTTTATTATGTTTGTATATTTTCATACTAACATTTTGCAGTACAATACTTAGAAGGTCAGGTTTAAGTTCAAGTTATTTTGACACTTGATTCTGATAACTGTCAGAATTGAAAAAAAGATACCTCCATAAGGCGCAGAGGTCCAGTTAGAGGATGTGCTAATGGACTGTGCTTACTAAAACAGTATATTAACTTTTCAGTCTCACTCACCAATTATGCAAAAACTTTTGTTTCAATTTAGCTAGGAATTTCCATCTTCTCTGAAGTCCCTCCATTGTTCCTGCGATCTTGTAACAGCGTTTTTTCTACAAGAGTCTGAAAACCATTAAACCCTTCATTTGGAAGATGTTTAATGAAGTTAAGGTTAGTGAAGCATCTGCTCTACCATTTTCCTTTTTTGCTTCTGTTTGTGTTCTGTGTGTGATCTTCTCTCAATAGTATTTTCTTTTCCAGGATGCTTTCTTTAAACCATTTGTCCATTTCTTTCCGATTAACTTAGTTCAAACAAAGCCCAAATCCATTTAACCTGGTCCGCGTGAAGTCAGGATATGCTGAAAGCAAAGGGGTGGGGGGTCCAAGCCCTCCGCAGCACGGTGCCTCAGCTCCAAACCCAGGGTAGCGTGGTATGGCCAGTTGCTATGTGACCTCAGTCTGACAAGGCCAGTACCCACGCACATAGTTAATATTAGCAAAGCACAATGTCTTTCCCATTGTTTAAAACCCCAGATGGTGCTGGTATTTTCTCCCTCCACCCAGAGGCTTCTCTGGGGCAGAGCCTGGCGTTGCACACCTCTCTTAGGACTCGCCATCTCGTTGTGACACCAGCCATGACACCAGCCATGAAGCCAGCCATGACGTTGGCAGATGAGGCAGAATGAGAGGGATGCCTCATGTGCGGTGCAGTCAGGACTTGAGTGGAGGAAGAGGAAAAATGAGGGCGTCGAGGCTGCCCCCCAGAGTTCCCAGATGGGAGAGGCACTAGGTGAGGTGTCTGGTTCTGACAGGCAGCATTTCCTAGGAAGCATGGCCCCTGGGTAGTCTTGTCCCAGTGCGGTCTCCCAGATGAGGGGAGCACCCAGAGGCGGTCCCTGTATTCAGTTATACTTGAATTCTGGTCCTCTGAACTCCCCACTGTCACTGAGCGGAAGGCCATGTGGGGCAAGCAGCTGGCCAGAGTCCTTACACCTGGTTCCTTTTCCATGTTAGCCCCACAGTTAGTGACCAGGTGGTTCAAAATGAGAATAAAGAACATAATGCTTCACAGAATGTGGCTCAAATAAGATAAGATACACCCATGTGAAAACGACCTGAAAACTGCAAAGCACTCTGCAAATGCACGGTATTGTTATGATGTGCTATTATCCTGGAAGCATTTGTGACTGAGTCCCATGGCAAGGCGTACCTGCTCTCTCTGACCTTTGTTTTTCTGGGACACATTCCAGGAGGGTGCGTAACCATGCGGCGTGGGAGGCAGAGAGCGGGGTTAGTCACACGTGGGCAGTGCTTCTGCGTGGTTGAACATCCTGAAATACCACTGACCTCGGGCATCTCAAGAACAGAGGTTACGCTGAGGAAACCAGGCGGCCTGGATGGAACAGAGGTTGGGGGGAGTTCTGGAGCCAAGGGGCAGGGCTGCCTGGGACTACTGGAGGGGAACCTGGTCACCCCGGAAGCTCCCCACTTTGGGCATTTCTTCAGTTGATGGGAAGGAGATCTAAATAGAAGTTAGCACTAGACTGAAGCACAGCTTGACACTCAGAGATAAGACCCCTTATCACACCTTCTCTATGAACTTGAGGCATGGTTTGCCCTGTCCCCATTTGTGATCAATCTATTAACTTACTTGCCAAGTGCCCCATAGAAGTACAATTCAAGTCCCTGCAATGAAAGCGCTAACAATCTGATTGGGAAAGTAAAAGAGAGGATAGAGAGATAGATCGATAGATAGATAGATAGATAAATAGATAGATAGATAGATAGATAGATAGATAGATAGATAGATAGATAGATAGATAGATAGGTAGATAGATAGATGATAGATAGATGGATATACTTAGAGAGATAGATACTTGGATGAATCGTTGGATGGATGATTGTAAACATGAGAAGATTGTAACGACATCAGGAGAAAAAGAGTAATAATTTATTGAGCATCTACAACATGCCAGGTACTTTCATAGAGGCTGTCACAACTGTCCTTTCTGAATCCTTGCAGCAACGCTGTGAGAAATCATCACTTCCATTAGGCAGATAAAGAAACTGAGGTTAAGTAACTTGCCCAAAGTCAACCCGTTAGCCAACTCTGTTCTTTCAACTAAATGTCACTGCCATTGTAACCCTTGAACCTTTATTTTGTGACATCCTTGAAATTCTGAGAAATGTCCCAAACCACTTTCTGTTCATTCAAAATCTGATTATGATGGTTTGAAGCTATGATGGACCCCAGAAAAGATAGTGTTCTTTTAATCCATTTCTGTGAGTGTAGACCTATTGTGGGTGGGACCCTTTCATTAGGTTATTTCAGTTTATATGCGACCCACCTCATTCAAGGTGGGTCTTAATCCTCTTATTGGAGTCCTTTATAAGAGAATAAAAGATACACAGAAAACAGAGGGAAACACACAGAAAACTAAGAGAAAAAAGCCAGAAGCGTAAGGCAATGGAACCCAGGACGGAAGGACCGGCAGAGGCTGCCATGTGCCTTCCCATGTGACAGAGGGTCATCAGCCGTCTTTCATCAGGAAAAAAAGTGTCATCCTGTTGCTGCCTTGATTTGAACATTTTCACAGCCTCAGAACTGTAAACTTGTAAGTTAATAAATCCCTATTGTAAAAGCCAACCCATTTCTGGTATATCGCATTTCTTCGGCTTTAGCAAACTGAACACTGATACTGGCTCCCCAGCCATTCCAGTTTTCCAGTTCCAGCCACCTTGGAGGTTCCCAGGTGAAAGTGAAGCCTCAGGAGAGATGAAAGTGCTGACTCTTCAGGCTCCCAGGCCCTACCAACCAACACAGAAATGTTTACAAGGTTAGTCCAGGTCCAGAGGTGTGCTAAAGAAGTTGGTTTGGGGCCATAAGCATCTATGGTGTATTATATGGGGGAGATTTTCCCCTCCTTCTCACCCTCTTTTACTTCTTGCAGCCCCATTCACACCCTCTCCTACCTCTCTCCCCTTCTCCCACTGCCCCTGGACTGGTGGGGATCTGGCAGGAGCTTGGCCACACTAGCTGCAGGAGGAGGGGCCACTGAGCACATTGCCTCAGCCTCAGCTATCTTCCAGGTCCCTCACTGCTTCCCAGCTCTCACAGGGTGCAAGGCCAAGCCTCAAGGGAATTCCTTGTCCTTCCCACGGGGCTGGGGTAAAGAGTGAGTTTCGGGGCCTCTGGCGATGGCAAGGGGGAGGACTAGGACTCAGTGTGCATGGTCACAGCCCTTCTATTAGGAGGTTCAACTGCAGATGGAGGCTTCTATCTCTGGTGTGCTCGTCAAGGGGCTTTGCAGAGAGTGAAAGAATTCTCTGTGTGAGGGATAGGTTTCTAGAAATCCAGCCAAATTTCTGCCAGAGTCTCTCCCACCCCTTCCTCCGTTGACCTGCCAGTCCTCTATGCTCCATCATCTCAGCCTGCAAGTCCCTTTTTGAAACTTCCCAGCGTAGAAAACACTAGGTCCTGGGATCTACAGGGTAGCCCTTCAGTAGATCCTAAAGAAACTCTTAAAATGCACAACCAGGATTCAGAGTTTTAGAAATGCTCACACTCTCCATATATGGATGGGAAGCTGAAGACTAGAGAGGTGAAGGCCCCTGCCCAAGGTCAGACAGCTCACGCACATTCCAGTACCGGGATGGAGGCATGGCCTCCAAATTCAGGACCTGGGGCTCATCTTCCAGGCATGGTAAGTGGAGTCACCCTCTTTACTTGACTCTCCCGGGTCTGTGGGCTCCTGAGTCTTTTCTGGCTGGGATGCAGGAGCACAGCTGAGACACAAACTCAGAATCAAATCCCTGGCAGCCTGCAGCCACAGCCATGGACGATTTCCACAGGCCAGGTCAGAGCTCCGCCCAAGGGAGGAGCTGTGGGAGGCTCCGCCCACCTCAAGCCTCTGCCCAGCCCGGTTCAGCAACTTGGTCATCACCACAGAAGGCTAGTCGGCAGCCAGGAAAGAGTGTCCTTGTACCTGCTTCCAAGGACTCAGGGCTGAGGATGGGGAGAATCCTGGGGGCCCAGGAGACCATGCCCTGCCTGAAAGCTTAGCCCGAAGGCTGGAAGAGCCTGCCCTAACGGAGCTCCCTGCAGCTGCCTGGTAAGGGAACTAACTTTTGGGGCCCTCCTGGTGTTTGGGAGAAGCAAAGGGGAGAAGATCCCAAAACAAGCCTTGGTGGGACTAGGGGAAGGGGTCAAGGCCTACAATTTGCTGAGCCCCTCCTTGGCACCATCTTAGCATTGTATGACCTACTGATGATGACCCTATTTTACAGAGGGGAAAACTGAGCCTCAGGGAAAAGTAATGTGATATCAAGCAAATGGCAGAACCATGATTAGGGCCCCTTCTGTCTGACACTAGGGGCCTCCGTGGCCCAGCAGACATAGGGCCCATGGGACAAGTTTATCTTCTGTGATTTTTCCTGAGGAGGACACACGTTAATCACGTCTCACCTCCCTTCAACCTCATTCAGGCTCTAATTCTGCTTCCCCGCAAATGGTTCTGTCCACACCCAAGGGGCTGAGGATAAAAACTAAGAATGAGGCTACAGTGTGGCAGGGTTGGGGTTTGCAGCATTTATATGGCAGAGATCCTGGAAGCAGGAGTGGAATCCTGCACTATGATGAGATTACACTGTTTTTCAGAGCCAGTCCAGGAAAAAGTGCCATCAGTTAGCCTAGGTGACCCTGTCCAAACCGAGTACACCCAAAATCACGCTACGGAAGGCTCACAGCCTGGGAAATAATATAAAGAGCTTGAGCTTTGGGTTCAGATGCGCCTGAGTCATTTGATCTCTCCACACCTCAGCTTAACCATCTGACAAATGGATAGAGACAGCAGTCTGTAAGCATTCGTCTTCATTCTCCTCTCCCTTCCATGGGCTTCAGCCTCATAACACAGACCTATAAGTTGAGGGTGGATTTTGGCCAGAGATCCCCTTACATAGTCTTCCCCTACTCAGCAGCCTCCTGGGGCCTGTGAATCTGCTGCAGATGCTGATGTCTATGCATTCCCAGCCAGAGTCTCCACTGTCTGGCTGGTGCAGGGATAGTCCCTCGGGACACTGCCCTCCGAGACTCAGTGTATGGCTCTGCTAAATGCCGTGTATCAGCATCTGCATCAGAACCAGTGGCCTGAACCTCCCTTCAGGCTGGCAGAAACTCAAGTCTGGCACAGATAGTCACTTTAGAGATTGGTCCCTCTGATACTTGGGGGGCTGGCACCAGCGGTACCCCTTGGGACACGCTGTGGATACCCAGAGATGGGTTTGATGTAAGAGTCACCAAAGCCAAGTGGAATCCAGTCCAACATGGAGCCCTGGGAGCACACTTCCCAGACTCTGGGCAAAGAGCAGTACCTTGGAAGACCTGGTTTCAGATCTCCTCATTAATTGCTGTGTGACCTCAGCAGAATCCCTTCACCAATCTGAGCTTCAGCTGTAAAAATTAATACCTACGGGTCAAGGTGGTCATGAGAATTAAATGAGATTAGACACTGACCATGGCACCTGGCACATAGCAGGTGTTCAGAGAATGTTCATTACTTTCTCTGTTTCTTTCTTCTTCCATCATAAAATGAGACACGCTCAGAACCTGAGGCGAGCTGGCAGGGTGGGATGGGGTCACATTTCTGGTTCTAGTCTGGGCAAGGTTTCTCCCAGCCTGTGACTCCTTGGAGGAGGTTCAGAAGCCCAAGCCTTCTTTCTTTCTAATATACACTTGACCATAGAAAAACGCACTGTTTGACAGTAGAAATCTTGATAATTTCCCAATGCACTTGATCAAGGGCCATTTCCTGTAGGAGGAGGAAGAGTTGGGGAATATCCCTAAATGAGAACAGAGCTATTTCAAGCCTGTAGAGCGGGAAGGAAGAAGCCACAGAAGGACCATGAACTGCGGGTGGGGGTGGAGTGGAAAACTGAGTGTTGGTGGGTAGGACAGTGGCTTGGGCAAGCCTCCATACCTCTGCCCAACTCTGGAGGGCTCACCGCTCTCCTTCTCCAACTGACAAATGCAACACATACTTCAAGATCCAAATGACCCTCTCTTTGGCGTCCATCTTGACGCTGTCCCCTGGAAGTTGACCACTCGTTCCTTTGCACACTGATCATCCTTCTGCCCCTGCCCCTGTTATAGGATGGGAAATGTCACTTTGCCGCTTACAGACCTCTCTCCTCCAGTAGGCTGGAGCCACGTGGGTGCCTCATATGAGTCTGGTCCAGGGGAGGAGCTCATTAAACCTTTGGAAAGTTGACCATTCCATGGGACCCTCTTAAACTTGATGCTGGGGGCAGGGGAAAGACAGGGACTGGGGAGATGGACTAAAGAAAGATGAAACTATGATCATTGTTGGTTAGGAAAAGTAGATTTTAGAGCTGATAATTTTGATGAGTGAGAAGAAAAGGTTTGAGGGAGAGAAACGTAGAGAGCTCAGAATTACAAGAACATAGCTGCTTATGTGCAAAGATGTTCTTTAAAAATTTTGTAAGAGTAAAAATTTGGAAATGACTTAGTACCCATAAACAGGACATTTGTTATATAAATGTTGGTACAATCATTTTATGCAATATCTTGCAGTCATTAAAAAGAATGAGGCCAATCTATATGAACTGCCCTAGAAAGGTGTCGTTGATATGGGAAACTAATAAATCATGCTTGGATTTAATTCTGCCCCTTACTTGCTATATAATCTGGGGAACGTTTCTTATCCTATCTGAGCCTCAGTTTTCTCATTTGTAAAATGAGTAGACTAACAGTAACTACTCTACAGAGTTGTGAGGATTTGTGAGGATGCAAGCATGTATTAAGTATTCAATAAATAGTTGCTATTATTGCAAAGTGAAAAAAAGTAAAAAGCAGATAATATGCATGCAATGTCCCCCACTTTTGCTTTTCAATTTTTATCTTCTGGCAGAGAGATTTGTGCATGTAAATATATATGCATGGAAAAACCAACTATTAACAGCGTTTACCTCCAAGGTGTGAGATGGAGAGAAGAAATGAGGGAGGGACTCCTGCTTTTTAGCTTTATACACCTCTATCTTGTTTTCATTTTTACCTTGAGCATGTACTGGTTTTGTAATTAAAATAATACTCAGTTCATTAATTGCTGACTTACACCCTGAGCCCCAGAATGGTTAGATTCTGGAATGCAGCTGGTTTAGAGCAGGGAATGCCCCACCCTGGGACCTGCCCCTGTGCCTGACAACCCCACTGCACTGTCACCAGCATAGTGAGTCCCAGGCTTACCTGCCTCACTGCTCACCTGCTCTTAAAGCAGCATCTGATGGCCCCTTCCAAACCTGAAGGGGCCAGGCCCCAGGCTGTGCCTCCCTGACATTCCTCGGGCAGCCACCATGCTCGCCCATACCAGCCTGACAGCTTCAGAGTGCCCAGAGCTCGGGTCTGTCGATGTCCTCCTGCTGACAGAGCCCAGTCCTTTAGCCAGTCCTGAAGGAAGAGAGCGCCATGCAGCAAGGCAGCCAGCTCTAGATTCAAAATCCCCTCTGACATTCTCTAGCACGCCCTTCCTTTGGGAGTTTCTGTTTCCTCGTTGTAATGCAGGAGTTAGCTTGCCCACCCCACAGGCCATTGTGAAGATCTGCGGGAAAGTACCTACTGCATTATTTGGCACATAGAAGGTTCTCGGGAAGATTTTATTTTCTGCCTGCATAACCTGCTTAACAGGCATGGACCCCTGGGATAAACGAATGGCAGGATGGGTCTGGGTGAGTGTAGAATTGGAGTGTCCTTCCTGGCAAAGTCACCTTATTCCACGGGAAACATGTCTCAGGGCTCCCCGGATATGCAGCCCACAGTGCACCGCGGCACTCCTGGTGCTGGTGAGCCGCTCCCTAGATGAGCCCTCAGCCTCTGCTTAGGGTGGACTTACAGTGTAATGTGAAAAATGAAGTCATCCCTGGAGGACTGTGTGGGGCAGAATCTTTAACCAAAAGGTGCTTCCCACACGTGCTAACTAAGCGTAGTGCCTGCTGAGCCACAGGAGAGAGGAGCCGGGTGGGATGAGCAAGCCTTTTGGATTGCCTGCCTCCCAACCTGCCTCATGTGTTTCCCCAGGTGATCCCTACTTTCAACCTTCTCTGTGTAAGCAGCAATTCAACATGAGCTACAGTCTACACTTGATCTTCCTGTGTCTAAGTCTCTTTACTCAAAGGTGAGCATTGCTACCCCAGAGTGGCCTGGGTCTGAATTGCTTTGTGTATCGGTGCATAAGGGGAGAGGTGGAAGCTCTTTCTACTCACCTGCTCCATTCACCTCCCCAAACCTCTTGAAGCTTCCTGCATATAGTCCATCTTGACAACTCAAGCTTCCAAAATGGTCACAGATGGATGAATCCCCTTGTCTTTTTCGAGAGACACTAGGGGAGTTCTCGAATTACTGTGACATTCTGATTTATGGCAAATGGGTAATGAAATGGAGCAGTGTAAGGACATGTGAACTCAGCAGCTGAAAACTAGAGATTTCTTTTGGGGAGAGTCACCTCTGGTATAAGAGCGCAACACACAAACACATAAACACACACACACACACACTCATCCATGCAAACATTAGCTCAAGTTTATGTGTCTGCATGTTCCTGTGTTCATAAGCCACATGGGCAGTGAAACCCACTTTCTTTTCCAGGATGTGCATCCAGGGGAATCAGTTTAACATCGAGGTCAGCAGAAGTGACAAGCTGTCCCTGCCTGGCTTTGAGAACCTCACAGCAGGATATAACAAATTTCTCCGGCCCAATTTTGGCGGTAGGTCATCTTTTCTGCCCAGGACCTCAGTTAAAAAGGTCGGGAATGGAGACACTAGGAAGTGGAGGATTTCAGGAAGTTTAGGGTGACTCTGTTCTCCCATCTGCCTGCTTAAGGATTGGCAGTGATGGAAGCTGTCAATGATTTTTTCACACTACCTTGGAAAAGGTTCTTTGCCTCTCTGCCAGCGGGATAAGGAAATACTCTTCTCCTTTGAGGGGGTGACAAAAGCCCGTTAAAAACCTTTTTCACTCTGTCTTCCTTCTGCCCCGGCTTCCAGTGCGAATTCAAGGAACTCAGGGCGTTCCATCTGGACTCTCCCACCTGGTCTTTCTGGCTCCAGCCTGCCCCCTGCAGGCTAACCCCCCACACTGCCATCTGAATGACCCACCCAAGTCGTTTGCCTGCTCAGAACACTTGAACGCACCTCCGTGTCTTCAGGAAAGAGTCCAGAGTGCTTTGCATGGCCCTCCCCAGCCCATCCTTTCCGTCTGCTGGTCACCCCCTCCCCCTATACTCCTCTCTCACACACACACACACACACACACACACAGTGTGCCACAACTGGGCCCCAAATGCTCCCTGACCTCCCTGGCCTCCTTGCCTATGCAGAGGCTGTTTATTCACCTAGAACTGCTCCTTCCAACGTGTTCACCTGGCGAGAGGCCAATCTTCCTTCACATCTCAGAGCAAAGGCTGCCTTCTCTGGGAAGCCTCCCCTGACTCCTCTAGGCTCCATCCCCTTTCTTCACGCCTCCAAATTATAACCATTACCTTGTTACCTCGTGCCTGCAACTGGTTCTATGTCTGTCTCAGCTCTAAGCTGCAGCCCCTTGAAGGAGCCTTTCTTCATTTACCTCACTAATCCCAGCAGCAGCTCAGTACTTGGCACATGGCAAGTTGTCAATAAATATTTCTTGAAAGAATGAAGGAGAGAGGGAAGGAGGAAATGAGGTCAACTATATACCTCTTCACAGGTTCTCAGTCTCTCTACTTATAAAATGATAGAGTGAATCAAAGTAGTCTCAAAAAACTCATTACATGGAGCAGAAAGTGGTGGAAAGAGCCTTGAAGTTGAACAGACTTGAGTTGTTTCTTAGCTCTACTGTTTGGCAAGTGCCTTAGCTTATCTGAGCCTCAGTTTCACTCTCTGTAAAGTGGGGATAACACTGTCTACCTCAAAGGGATTATTAAATGAAGTGACTTGTGGGAACACCCCCGGCCACGTTTTTGGGGTGCAGTCTATTTTAACCTCTTCCCTCCCAACGCCGCCCTTCACTCATAAAATTCTCTGATCAGATGTGTGTGTTGGTTTGGGCCTTCTGAGGAGCAGACGTCAAGAGAGGGTTTGGAGGGGTCAAGATATTTCCTGAGGCAATGTCTGTAAGGGAAAATGGGCGAGGAGAAGGGGAGCTAGGAGAACATCAGGCCATCACGCAGGTCTGATCCCCGGGCAAGGAGAGGGAAGGACAGTAAGGACGTCGGGTGTGTCCTAAACAGCAGTACAGTTCTCAGTGTGTTTGGACAGCCTGCCAGGGAGCCCTTGAGCGTAAGTTGCCCACCAGAGGGGCCTCCCGTCCTGCTCCCAGATCTGCCTTACTTTCCCTGCTGAGCTCGGTCACTGATGGTGCACAGGCCATGGGAAACGTGGCCTCAGAGCAAACGTGATAATAGATTTCAGAGCACAGCGGCTGGGACCCTCAGGCAGACACCCCCCCACATCCACTGGAGATCCGAGCAATGGATTTTCTTCACACCGATTCGTTTTTGGGGTCTTACGTTCAGGGACCTACGGAGGGTTCAGGTTACCCTGGTCTTCCCAGGCCTTGTTGACCACTAACGACAAGCACGTGAGTCCGCACAGCTTGGTCAAGCCCATTCAACAATTTCACTTGCTTCCCAAATCCCCCAAAATGAGGCCGAGACACTGGCCTTCCTGCTCACCCACACGCTGTCTGCAAGACACAGGCACTTGGGCAAGGTGCTCATGGTGAGACCAGGGAGCCAGGCGCAGATCCCAGGGGAGTGGATGCAGGGCCAGCTGGAATAAGAATGGGGCAGGGGCTCCTCGTTCAGAAAGAGGGGACTGCACCATGCCCACCCACCCCCTTGTTACGTACCCCCTGCCTCTCTGCATCTTAGAGAAATCTACGTTTGTGCAGCAGCCTAGGTCCATGGTGGGGTCATGGCTGTACATGATGCCTGTCCATCCAAGCCCTCGGACCCCAAGGTCCTTAAAACACAGGAGCTCTATAGGAATGTCAGGGAATAAACCCAGCAGAGCAAAGATTTGCAAGCAGTCAGTGAGCGCTCTCCAGTGTTGGCTTTGACCTCTTTCCTAGGAGAAAGCTGCCCTCTGGTGGTACAGCTTAATTTTATAACTCAAGGGGAAGAAAGAGCAAGTGCTGGGCCATCCAACAGCCAACTGAGACAAGGCCTGGATTAGACTGTCTAGAAACAAGCTGAAAAGAAAATTAAAATAGGCTGGAGTTTTATGTGCTTTACTTTCTCCAAATTCCTCAGGGGGGGCAACTAATACTAACCAACTCAGAACAGATCATGTCACCTACCCAACACAACTCTTATTGGTAGGCACAAGCAGTCCTATTTTACGGGTAAAGTAAACTATAGAACAGAGAAGTTTAGCAACTTGTTGAAGGTCACACAGCTAGTAAGTGGCCAGCATAGGATTCAAATATCTCTTTCTGACCCCAAGCGCCTCTTTCTGATGCTGCGCTGTGCTGCCTCCAGCACGAAAGGGCAGAAAGCTTTTTCGCTCCATGTTCCAGTACCTTCCAGTGCCTGCCACCAAAGACCTTCCCCTTTCCTGCCAAGTAGTAATGCTTAATTATTTTTTAATTGCACCGGCTTCAAAAACGCCACTTCCAAATGTCTTATCTACATTCTATGGCTTGGTTTCCTTGATTAATAATTAGGTAGCTTTGTCTGATTCCTACCAATTAGATGTTTCTAAGCTTCGTCTGAATCCTACCCCTCCTCTTCCTGGTTAATGCATTGTCCCAGCCCCCTACGGCACTGCCAGTAATTTTCACAAGCGAATGCTATTGCATCTATTAACCTGGTGAGTAAAGTTGTTCCTTTTCCAAAAATAGTCTACAGAAGAGAGGGGAGAATGAAAGGAAATGCCATTTACTGTGCCCCTCTTATTATCTGAGAGACACAGTGCTGGGAGCTTGGTACACATAACTTTGTTTAGGAATGTCTTCTGGGTGCCCGGCCCGGCTGTTATTGCTTGTACATTCCCTCTCGCTACCGCTGTGAGAAGAAGCTACCATTTCATATTCGCTACAAACTTTAGTATTATCCCCTTTTGCAAGCAAGAAAACTGGAGCTCTAAAAGATTTGGTAACTTTTCCAATATCGCCGAGCCTGGATATGACAGAGCTGAGATGTAAACGTATGTCTTTCTGACTCCTGGGCTCTTCCTTTCACATCTCCGGCCTAAAGAACAAACTTCCCTGGCCTGCCTGGCTTCTGAGAAAGGCGGCCCCGAGACCTGTCCTGAGAGCTGAGAAGATTGGCACTCTCTGGAGCTTGGCTCATCTGCTGAGACCGAGGCCTGGACACAAGCCCACGCAGGAAGGTCTCTGGAATTCTGAGTGGTTTCAGGTTGCTGGAATAAAGGAAAAGGAGGAAAGGGTCAGGAGGTGAATGGGAGCTCGATGAAGAGCAGCCCTGAAAGCCACCTTCTGGTAAGTGTTCTCACTAGAGGGAAAAATTTAAAAAAATAATAAAAAAAAAAGAAATCTGTATACAATCAGCCCCAATCTCTGTTAAATTTCTACGTGTTTGCTCCCTGGCAATCACCGCATGTAAGAAGTAGGAAATATGTCACCACCACGGAGCTTGAAAATATGCACTAATGACATACAGTGTGTTCTCTTTCATGTGTTAAAATAACCATTTATTTTTGTATATTTTTCATAGAAAAAAGAGAAACAATGTACGCCATGGTTACTCTGAGAGGGGGAAGGATTTAAAACCTTTTACTTTCCTCTACATTGTTTAAAAATCTTCCAACCAGCAAGTCTTACTTATCATTTACGTAAGTCTGTCTTTTTTTGCTTCGTTCTTAGGAGAACCAGTGCAGATAGCACTTACTCTCGACATTGCAAGTATTTCCAGTATTTCAGAGAGCAACATGGTAAGTGTTGTCCCTCTGTATTCTTTCTGAGGATTTGCTCTTCTCTTTAGTGGGACAAGCTGTCCAGCTCCTCAAAAACAGAAATTTCTAGAAAAACTTACAACCCTCCTCCATTCTGAAAGGCCAAAACTGGAAACTGATCCCTAAAATCCAGACAGTAGAGGCTCTTATCAAACAGATCTTCTGAACATCAGGAAGAAAATGGATTTGAAGGCCAAGAGGAGGGAAACCAGGGAGTGGGGAGGAATAAAAATTGAGGAAAAGAATGAAAGTGCAGTGGGGAAGCCTGGATATTTTTTAACAATCCTCTTACTTCAGAGAACATGTTAAAGACAAAGGTGAAATGTAAGGCAGTTAGCTAAGAGAACCACCACGCATTCTGGATACATCCTGGATGGCCCAAGCAGTGAGACCACCAAAACTTCAACAGTTTGGTGGAAACTTTTTGATCTGGGGCAACGAACGGGAGCTTTCACGCCTTGTGGATTCAGGACCCTGAGTGTGGTCCTATGAGGTCCTCTTTGGACACTGGGAATTATCTCAAATAATTGAAGCGCGCATGTTCTCTGAGTCCTACCAGCCACCACCTAAGTCGTAGCTTTCTTCTCAAATACCTGCTCTTGATCTAGGTAGAAGAGAGAGCAAGACTTGACCCCTTTCCTTCCATTTTCTGAGTCCTTCTCCCAGGCCCTGACCCATCCCCTCCCTCCCCACCCCAGGACTACACAGCCACCATAAACCTCCGACAGCGCTGGACGGATCCACGGCTGGTGTTCGAAGGCAGCAAAAGCTTCACTCTGGACGCACGCCTTGTGGAGTTCCTTTGGGTCCCCGACACATACATAGTAGAATCCAAGACGTCCTTCCTCCATGAAGTCACCGTGGGCAACAGGCTCATCCGCCTCTTCTCCAACGGCACAGTCCTCTACGCTCTTAGGTGAGTGGGCACCTGGGGGGAAACGGCCAGGAGAGAAGGCATAGATCCATGGTGGGTGGCCCTGTGATAGGCTCCCTGAGCTCTGACTCTCTCACATCCCGCCACCTTGAATCATTGTCCCCCATAGCAGAAGGGCCCTCTCTCAGTTCTGTTCAGTCCATGTGTCTACTGAATGCCTCCTCGGTGCCACGCCCTGTGCTGGACAGGCAGCTGAATATGACATGGTTGTGTCCTCAGGGACACAGACACCTAAACGAAGGGATGCCTGGGCGTTAGAGACGCCAAGTCAGGGTGGAGGCTGGGGGTTTGGGGTGATGTTAGAGGACGTTTTCGGAGAACTCATAGCTGGATCTTAAAAAGTAGATGGGAAATGGCAATGGTAGAAGTACAAGAGCCATCAGAGGGGCCTGTGAGGAACTTTCCTTTCGTGGAGCTCAGTGGAGCTGGGTTAGCTCCACAATGCACTTTGACTCATCAATGCCATTTTGGTACAGGCAGAGAATCAAAGTGTGGTGCCCCAAGGCCTCTGCCACCTGCAGCCAGGGGCTCCCCCTGTCCCCTTCCTAAATCCCTGAGGACAAAAGTCCCTTCCACCCAGTTGTTCATAAAGCTGCTGGTTGGCTAGAACTGGAAAGGTGCCCCTTAGTAAAGGACTGCATGGGGCAGCCCACAGGCAGCGGGCCTATCCCACCACATGTGTGTATGTGTGTGTGTGTGTCCATATCCACGTGCATCTGTCCACATCAGGGCACACAGCACAATCTGTATTACGTATGAACTACAAATTGGGGATGAGGCCAGTAGACTGGGTCTAGTGTCAGACAGATTTGGGTGCCAGTCCCTGCTCTGCCCCTCAGCAGCTCTGTAAACCTTAGGCAAATTACTTGACTCTCTGAACCTCAATTTGTCCAACAACAAGATGAGAATAATGACATTCTCCACCTTATAGAGCTGTTGTAAAACTTCAGAGGGGTAGAGGCGACTCTGGAGGCTATTCTTATGCAAGCTCCAGGCATTGCTACTTATCATGGTTTGCCAAACCCCAACTGAAACCATTCCTGCCAACCCTAAAGATCAGCTAGGGCTTTATCTGAGAGTCTACAAAGCTTCCATGCACTGTGGGTACTTTCCAGAAACCCACAACCTCCATATGGGTTCCTAGACCAGAAAAGTCCTGAAACCCAGAGGGGCCAGGCTCTCCAGAACATCAACTAATTCCATTCCCCTATCCTATATTACCGACAGCCCTTTCTAACATGAAAATGTTAGAATGGACTTAGCCCAAATATCCCTAAAGATTGGGAGAAAGATCAAAGGAGAAGGTGGAGTTACGACAAAGAAGATGGGATTTGACAAATGAGTGTGATTGCTGATACTCATTTATAATATCATTATATTGATATTTCTTTTAGTCTCCAGTGTCTTGGAGTAGCCAGAAGTAAAACCTAAAATTGTAGAACTGTAACCCATACCAAACTCTGAAATCTGTCCTGAAACGAATTGTTGCAGTATGCTTCAAAGCTTATTGCTTTTCAATATATATGCTACTTTTCACAATGAGAAAAAAACGTAAATGGGAAGAGCAACCATCTTAAACATCCCATGGAAATACAAATGTTCCACTAACAGCAACAACAAAATTCAGAGGGTTAATGCGTGTGAAGCACTCAGCCCAGGAACTGGTTCATAGCTAGCACTCAGTAAATAGCCCCTGTTGTTTTCTGTCTCCCTGAAATGAGTGTGAGCTGGTCAGTGAGAGCACCATGATAATATAATCATGCCCGCTTCCCCCAGGTGCCTAGTGCAGTGCTTTCTTCAATGCGTGACATTGAAGAAAAAGGAAAATAAAGACCTGTTAATTGGAATGTCCAGGGTGAGGGTGCACTGAGCCCAAGAACCAGAGTGCCGGGTGCCCACTGCCACTCTCTACTTCCTCTGCAGCTTGGCCCCTGAAAGGAGACAGGAATCTGTGAGCCCAGCATGGCCAAGAGACGGGGGCTGCAGTCCTACTTCTGCACGAAGAGGTCACGAAGCCTAAGCAATCCCTAAATCTGTTGTCTGATGAGTCACAATAGTGACTCATAGCTGTCCTAGCTCCTCATGGGTTTGTCATGAGGACGAAATTATAAAAACTAGATGCAAAAGCAACAAGTTAAAGGGCAATTCTGTGTGGCAGTGTTATGGGAACTTTTGCCTCCAACTTGAAAACATTTCAGGTTCCACCACCCTGGACCCCAGCTTGACCGAGTCACTCAGGTTTTAATGCAGCAAACCCCAGGGATGCTCTGAACACAGGTTCTAAACCACACATCCACTTTAAGAGTCAAAATGAAAGTCCTCTAGGGGTGGCCCTTGGAAGGGAGCATATGCTTCCCAAGCATTCCTGTAACACTCTTTCTGAGCCCATGTTTCCTTTCTTAGAATCACAACGACAGTTGCATGCAACATGGATCTGTCTAAATACCCCATGGACACACAGACATGCAAGTTGCAGCTGGAAAGCTGTGAGTATATGTCCTTCAGACCCGTGAGACATTTTTTCTGGATGTTTACATCTATGTATTCATGAAGATTGTCTATATATAGCGGTCTCTCTGTTCTTGATGTTGATTCACAGGGGGTTCAGCCCTTCTGCCTGTGCTTCCAGAGAAATTTAAAGAGTGCTCAAAGAAAAACCTCCCAGTGCTACATTTTGCAGGGAAGGACTATTGTGAACTGTTGCGAAATATTCCCACCTTAAAGCATTATTCCTGACAGCCAGAGGAAATGGTTTAATGATCAATGGCTTAGGCCAGGGTCAGCAAACTGTAGCCTATGGGCCAAATCCAGCGCTCTACCTGTTTCTGTAAACAATTTTATTGCAACACAGTCTGCGCCCATTTGTTTACCTATGGTCTGTTGCTGCTTTCACCTTACAATGGCAGAACTGAGTAATTGTAACCGAGATTGTAGGACACAGAAAGCTTAAAATATTAACATCCTTTTTTGCTGCAGAGCTTGTTTCGATTTGCTAATGCTGCTGGAATGCAATGAACCAGAAATGGATCAGCTTTTACAAAGGGGATTTATTAGGTTACAAATTTACAGCTCTAAGGCCAGGAAAATGCCCCAATTAAGGTATCAGCAAGAGTATATATCTTCACTCTAGAAAGGCTGATTGTTTCTGGAGTTTCTCTGACGCGTGGGAAGGCATGTGGCGATATCTGCCAGCCCCTTGCTCCTGGGTTTCGTTGCTTTCAGCTCCTGGTTCCAGCGGCCTCCTCTCTGAGCATCTATTGGGCCCTCACTTAGCTTCTCTGGGAAAATCTGGATTTCGTCTCTTAGCTTAGCATCTCCAAGTATCGTGTCTAAGTTTCTGTCTCTGGGTGAGTTCTCCAAACATCTCCAAACATCTATGTCTGAGATTTCTCCCAAACATTCCCCTGTTATAGGACTCCAGTAAGCTAATTAAGACCCATCTTGAATGGGTGGGGACCACAACTCCACAGAAATAATCTCATCAAAATGTCACACCCACAATTGGATGAGTCACATCTCCATGGAATCAACCTCACCAAAAGGCCCCACCCCACAGTAGATCTGCTCCCATAAAACGGGATTAGGATTAAAAGAGCGTGGCTTTTCTGGGGTAAATAACAGTTTCAAACCAGCACAGCTTCTGAGAGTTTTTAATAAGCTAATGACATGAAATTCCAAAAGGGAGTGATGGCATTTCTCAAACTTATTTTAACCATAGAATCTTCTTTTATGGAGTCTTTTGAGGAACAACTGTTTTTTAGAAAACATGTGGTAATGAAAACTGATCTAGGCCAGCCCATAATGCTTAAACTTTGAACATCTTATTTATGCTATCTGGCTATTGAACCTCAAAGGGCCTATAATTCCACATGAATTTGCCATGAATCACTGTACTTTTACTCCCACCCACACCCACAAACCCTTTCCCCAGCACAGATCAGATCAGCTGTGGAGCCTATAAAAGCTGATGAAGAGGTCATGGACCTTTCATCGATGCCCCTTTTCATTTGTCAGCGAATGAGCCCAGGGCTCCCCTCTTAGCTTTAGGAAGGAAAAGCACTGTCATTACTAGAAAAACCTCACTGTCCTTCTCAGAGAAAGTAGAGAGGCTAATGGGGTAAGACTTCTAGGAAGAAGTAGCAAATGTATTAGATTCCTTCAATCTGGTCTCCTTGACCAAACAAGTTTTCATTAAAAAAGAAGATAATACTACTAATAAAAGATCCATTTGTTGATTGCTTACTATAGATGAGGCACCATACCGGATGCCTTCCTCACAGTCCGTTGAGGTAAATATCATTTTCCCATCTCATGGATAAAGAAATTAAGGTTCATTAGGATTTGGTACCTTTCCCAAAGTGACAACGCTGAGATTTGAACCAGAGGGGCTGAGTCAAAGCCCTTCCACGGGGCTGGTGAGTCATGTACAGATTTTGTTCCAGTGGTTGGTTTGTGATCTGAGCTATGCATTTGTCCCTGAGTGTACTATAAAGTGTTTTAAAAACAGTAATATGGGGACAATTAAAAGCTTTTGGTAACTCCTTTCCAGCTTTTTTCGGCCCCATTTATTATCATCATTTTTCACCAAATTGAGTAAACAAGTGATGCTTCTTTTGGAATCCTCTAATCCTGCTAGGATGGTAGATTGATGTGCGATGGGTTACCACACTGTAGTCCCCCAACAGTCCTATACCAGTTCCTTTCCACTACTTAGGACCAAGGCTAATGTTTTTCCTTTCTTGTGTGTCCTAAATACATTTCTTCAAAGAAAATCTTTCACCTTAACTCAACACTTTAGTTCTCTATGTTGTTCCACTGAAGTCACCAGATAGTCTGGATGACTGGTTGAGTTTCCTCTGTCTGTCCTCAAATACATTCAATCCATCTATTCAACAATTAAATGCCTATTTTGCGTTAGACAGTGTGGTAAATGTTTGCCATATATATATAAAACAATGTCCCAGTCCTCAACAAATCTACCTTCTAACGGAGGGGATAGGACCTTAAATAATTATGGTGGGATAAATGACAGCAATAAAAAGTGGCGATATTATGGAAGCCTGTGGGAGTCAGAGGTTTCCTAGGAAAAGTGTCACTTGAAAATGAGACATAGGGGCTCAGTGGGAGCTAGCCAAAAGGACAAGATGTGGGATGCAGAATCTGCTAAGGAAGCAAGAAAGGACACAGCAGAGGTGAGAAATGGCAAATACACAAATCATTTACATTTATTACATGAAAGCTTCCAACTTTTAAAAGGCGTTGCCTTATAACTATAAGACTTAATATGCAAAGGTGAGAAATGGCAAATACACAAATCATTTACATTTATTACCTGAAAGCTTCCAACTTTTAAAAGGCATTACCTTATAACTATAAGGCTTAATATAGTAATATCAGTAAATGGGCATCTGAGTTGCCATCTAGCTTTCCTTATGGTGAGGAACAAGAATTTACTTGGAATTGATGTGAGCCAAATGAATTCCCTGGTATTTTTCAGTGCTCTCCATCAGTCCTAAGTAAACCACCCTGAGTTATCTACCAAACTTGGGGAGGTGGCACTTATGACAAGTATCCTGGAAAAACCATGGCAAAATGTGGTTTATTAAGGCATCGGTCATACGGTTTGTGCAAGGGGAGAAATATAATCTTCTCCCCTTGCACAAAGGAGACCAGTGGGCATTCCTTACTCAGTAGCACAAGTGGACCAATAGCTGAGAAACACAACCATTATGGGGCAATGGTCATTTTTCAGAGGTAGACATTTAATTAAAGACTCAGGCAGACAGATTAATTATCTTATTGATTAAATGCATACAAACCCTTCTTGAAACAATACAGCTGTTTGGTGACAGAGTAAAACTTGAGGTTATCAAAAAGAGAACTCATTTGCAGCTCCACCTGGTTAAAAGCAATTGCCCTTCATGTGATGTGACTGTGCTCATCTCAAATCCCAGGAGCAAGATTCTCCTGGAAACGTCAGCACTCTGGTTGCACAAATACCGTCCCCAGTGAGCAGGGGAAGCCTTCACTGAATGTTTATTAGCAGTTATTTGGGTACACAGACCTCACCAAGGGTTTATTCGTTTGTTTGTTTTTAACTCCATCCCTATAAAAGAATTGATACCATGCCACCATTGCCCATAGCCACCCAAGATCAGAACTGTGATAAAGTAATGATTGTGAGCATATGCTGGATGTAAAAGCACAGTGCCCAGGTAGGAACTCATATGACTCATTTTATAGATAATTTAAAAAAATTTTTTTTTGGTATGCTAGTCCTATTTGGACAGCTAGCTTCAGTATGTATTTTGTGTTACCAAGGAAAAGCCCGTGAACACGTTTTTTCCTGGAAATCCCCAAAATGTGCCCTAAGGATTGGGAGATAACCTGAGCTGGATAATGGATCCCATAAGCCAAGACTTAAAATAGTATATTGGTCCCAATACTGATACCGCATTTCCTTGTAGCCTTTGAAACTGAAGGCAATACCGTTTTGATTTAAGCTCGCAGATACCGGAATCACTGGGCTTTTCTCATCATTAACCGTGTGACATTGGGTGCATAGCTAACCTCTCTGGGCCTCAGTTTTCTCATCAGTGAAGTGGGAAAAAGAATAGTATCTGACTCAAGGAGTTAGTTTTTAATAACTTTATTGAAGAATACTTTGCATGCCATAGAATCCACCTGTTTTATCTGTGCAATTCAATGGTTTTTAGTAAATCGTGCAGAGCTATGCAACTATCAACACAATACAGTTTTAGAATATTTCCATCATATCAAAGAGAGCCCACATGCCCATTAGCAGTTGCTCATTGCTCTCCTTTCCCCCACTCCCTGTGGATTTGCCTTTCTGGACTTTTCATGTCATTGGAATCATAAAATGCGGTCTTTTGTTTCTGGCTTCTTTCACTTAGCCTAATGTTTTTGAAGGTATTCCATGTGTTGTAGCATAAGTTAGCACTTCATTCTTTTTTGTTGCTGAACAGTATCCCTTTGCATCGATATACCACATTTTATTTCTCTGTTAATAGTTGGAGGACATTTGGATTTTTCCATCTATTGGTTTTACAGATAATTCCACTTTGAACATTTGGGTACAATCTTGGTGTGGAATATGATTTTAATTCTCTTGGGCAGATAACTAGGAGTGGAATCCTGGATCACATGGCAAATTTATATTTAAGTTTTTAGGAAACTACCAAACTGTTTTCCAAAGTGAATGTACCATTTTACCTTCCCACCAGCAATGAATGACTATTCCAGCTTCTCCACTTCCTTGCTATTTGATAATATGTCTTTTTTATTATAGCCATTTGAATGGGTACAAAGTATCTTTTTGTGATTTTGATTTGCATTTCCCTAATGACTAGTGATGTTGAGCATCTTTTCATGTTCTTAATAGCTAGTCATATGCCTTCTCAAAGAGATATTTGAGGATTAAATCAGATGATGCTGTTGTAAAGCACTTATAAATATAACTCCTCGCTGATGAGAGATATTGTCATTATTACATCATTGTCATCATATCATCATCCACAGCTCTTGGGATTAAACTTTCCTGAGTTATGATCCTGGCTCTGTTTCATGCTTCCCTGGTTATCTTGAGCAAGATACTCTCTGAATCTGAGCATTTTCACCTATAAAATGGGTAACATTATATTTCCTCAATTCTAAGGCACAAGCACTGGTGGAATCACTTTTTAGGATAAAAGTAAGCTCCACTTTAAAATATATAAATCAATTGTAAGACCTACCCCGATTTCAGAAAATGTGAAAAAAATGTCCATTTTAGAATTGAAGAAATATAGGAATGTCTACCTTGCAAGTTGGTGAAAACATTAGATATAATGTGTAAAAGACTTAACATAAATGTTTAATAAAAGATAGCTGCTATTGTTACCAACCATACTCATAAAACTGCATTGAACTTCATCAAAAGCATGTGTTTTACAGACATCCATAAAGCGGCTATGGTTTTTTCTTCCATTTATGCCAATATGGAAATAAGAACAGACCAGATTTAAAATGCCTGAGGATACTATCAGAGCTGTTAGACTGTACTGAAAGGCAATAGCCAGTATAGGCCTTTGTGTGTTCATGTTATGTGCTCAGTAAATATCATTTAAACAATGAAGGAGGCTGCTTCTAGAGGCTTATCACCTACCAGGCCTATTCGGTGCTTAGCATAGGACGGGTTCTTGCTGAAGACAAATAGTCCGAGCAGTTCACATCATTCTAGATAGAACACTGCAATTATTATGCTTGCGAGATCTTGCCAAATTTTGCATGGAATATCCTTAGACTTATCACCATCGAGACAAAGCTCCTGCCATCTCCATATCGTAGCATTTTCCAGACCTGTTACGCTATGGCGTCCTTGCACTGACAATGGTATCATTTTATTTGCCAGGGGGCTATGATGGAAATGACGTGGAGTTCACCTGGCTGAGAGGGAATGACTCCGTGCGCGGGCTAGAAAACCTGCGGCTGGCTCAGTACACCATACAACGGTATTTCACCCTAGTCACCAGATCGCAGCAGGAGACAGGTAACTAGTGGGACAGAGTGGACAAAATACAAATAACCAAGGTGGAGGGTTTCACTCTTGAGTCAGACATATCATCTCTTCTCCACTTTATTCCTTTAAGGTTCAAGAACCCCTCAGCAGGGTGGGAGGGAAGAAGGGTTTGGGCTTAGCACCTCTTTTTCTTTTTTTTTAATTTTTACTTTGAAATAATTCCAAACTTACAGGATGGTTGCAAAAAGAATACAAACCCCACACAGAGAACTCCAACATACCCCTCACCTAAATACTGAAATCCACCAACTTTGAATGTCTTGCCACATTTGCCATATCACTATCAACCCTTCCACCCATCCACCCATCCATCCACACCCATCCACCCATCCACCCACCCACCCATCTATCCATCCATCCATCTACCCATCCATCCATCCACCCATACATCCATCCATCCACCTATCCATACATACATCCAAACGTCTGTTTATATATTTTCTTAACAATTGAAAACAGATTTATGCATCATGCTCCTTGAACACTTAAGATTTCCTTATACATTCCCTCAGAACAAGGTTATTCATTTATGTAACCTCCTTAAGTACATTTACCAAGTTCAAGAAATTTAATCTTCATATGGGCTCAGTGCTTTTACTTGTACTGCACCCAGTGTTGAAATGGTTCATTGAGGAACAGGCCCCTGGACCAGCTCTGAGACCCAGCTCTGTTTATCTACAGGTATTTTCTAATGATTGCTCAAATTCCATAGCTCCCCATGCATGAAGTGTACTAGCATTTCTAACTGAAGACTGGTTCCTTGCCACTGAAGGAAAAAAAAAAAAAAAGAACACAGTTCACAGATGAAGAAGACATCCATGCCCGACAATAGCACAAGCATCCTAGTTATTTTAAGCTTGGCAGGCAGGAATTACTTGTTCACTTCATTTACAGTTGTTTCTCTCAATTGCAGGGATTTTTAAATAGGTGTTTTCCAAAAGAGGTGTGATTTTATATATAAGCAACTATTAGCTTTTTCTTCTCAATTCTTCCTGGAAATACTAAGAATGTTTATTTTTATCAATATTTACACCCGGAAAAAGTACTATGTGTTTTAGTTGAGCCTAGATTACATTACATATCATATGTATGGCAAGATAACAACAACGCAAAAATTAAAAACTGAAGGCTAGGCATAAAGACTGAAAAAAAAGGCGACTGTTTCTTTTTTCTTATTTTCTGAAATTTAAGTAATTACATATATTACTTTTATAATGGGCAAGCTAATATGCTTTATTTAAAAAAAAATAAGTTGGGGTTATGCTATCACATTTTACCAAATATAGGTTCCAAGTTTTAGTTGTTGCAAAAATGGTTTTCGTTTTCAGAATTAAATCCAGGTAGAACATATCTACTTAAGATACAAAAGAGGGTCATTATTTGGTCAAATATTGATTCTAAGTGTTTTTTAAAACATCGACTTTCATCAAGGAAATGAAGCAAGCAGCGTTAAATAACAGACATTCCCTGGACCAGAGGACATAAGACCTGTCTTTAAATCTTGCTTCTGCCATTAACTATAGATCTTTAAATAAGTCACTTAAAGTCTCTATACCTTCATTTCCCTTCTTTCCACAAAGCAAAATAACAGATGATCTCTAGGGTCCCATAAAGCCCTAAAATTATATACATATACTTTTTACTCAAGCCTATATCTCTTTAGAAATATTTCGGTTGTTTTAGCTAGTTAGTGGTATAATTGTAAATTCCATGCTTTAATTGGGTGCTGGGGGGTGAAGGGCTTGCTCCCATCCATAGTCCTGTCTTCCCCAACTCCACTCTGACTTAGACTTCTGTTCCCAGAGGACAACTCCCTCATCCTTCCATCCAGACTATTGCTGGCCTCAACTGCTTTCTCTGTGGTTTGCTCCCCTCCCTTTAATGGAAGCACTGCAGGAGCATAGCTTGGGACTCTAATCCATGGGCATGTTTTGTGCTACAGTAGTCTATTTGCCATGCAGAGTACCATCAATAATAGCTCTCCATTATTTACATTCCCCATATGGCAATGTATTGATAGTTTCCTAAAAATTGCCCTGAAGTACTATTGATCTAGAGTGCTTCAGAAATCATCAAAAACTGAATTCCATTAACATTTTGACATCAGATCTGTTTCGTGATATTCTTGAAAAATGGATAGCCACCTGTAGGCTTTATTCAGCAGGTATTTATTGAATCACTACTTTGTGCCATCAGGCCTGAAAGACTCGGGGTTTGCCTCTACAGAGTTCACTGTCTAGTAGGAGTACTATGATGGAGAGAGGCACAAATGAGGGACATGGGGGAAAGGCATCAGCGCCCCTAGTAATCCCATTCTATGCCTGTAACCATGACAGTTCACGAATAACCAGAGCATCTGATTACGTTTTGCTTGAAGAGCAGAGGGCTTGAATGGGAATATAACTAAGTTAAACACCCCATAGGGAAACCATCCTGCTATGTGAGCAGACATTACTTCACATATCTTGTTTACCTTATCAGGAAACTATACACGATTGGTCTTGCAATTTGAGCTTCGGAGGAATGTCTTGTATTTCATTTTGGAAACCTACGTTCCTTCCACTTTCCTGGTGGTGTTATCCTGGGTTTCGTTTTGGATTTCCCTGGATTCAGTTCCTGCAAGAACCTGCATTGGTAAGCAACTCCAACAGGAGGGTTCCAAGGTCAGGTTTATCAGGTCCTTATTTTTACCCTCTCTACCATCATTTTTATTGATATTCACAAGAAAGTTCCAGGAGTTGGTTTCTTGAGAGTTTCCTTTACAAATGAGAGAAAGAAGGAGGGAGAGAGACTGATTTTAGAGTAGCATTTTTTTTTTATTTTTTATTTAAGAAAACAAACAATGCACTTAGAACAACCAGAAATGTATATCTTAGTTAGTTTAACCATAGGCATATTTAACTATAGGCATATTTAAATAAAGTATCCATATAAAGCCTGTAAAGCCTTTGTTTGCACAGTTTATTTAAAATTATAACAAGAAAAAATCTACATATTCAGATAGGAAAGTTCTTAAATTCTAAGTATTAAACACTAACTTAGACACCATTTGATCAGCTGTCAAAACTGTGAATATTCTCAGAATATCAAGTAGAAAGTTCTTATAAATATCTGCATTGCTATAGTAATGGCCTAAGATACAAATATTTTTACAAGTAACATATGAAAATCTTAGCCACCTAAAATGTATATCTTAGTTAGCTTATCCATAGGCATATTTTAAAAAAATCTAAGTAATCATCATAAAGCCTGTTTGTGCAATTTTGCATAAACCAATTTAAAATTAAAGCAAGGAAGGAAAAAATCTATAGATACAGATATCAGAGTTTCTTAAATTCTAAATATTAAACACTATCTTAAATACCATTTGATTAACTATCAAACCTGTGTGTGTTCTCCATGGAAAAAGAATGAAAGGTGACCCTACCATACAGCATACAAAAAAAACCTGTGTGCATTCTCAAAATAGCAAGTAAAAAGTTATTACAAATATCAACTTTGGTATAGTAGTGAGCTATGTTACTAAATATTTTCAATTTTTTATTTCAGGAATTTATTTTATCTGATATTATTGTAACTGCCTATAGTTTTTTTTTTTTTAGGAGTAGTTTATTTTTAAACTTAAGTTTTGCAATGAGATATGGGGAAAATGTGACTGGATAATCTATTGTCAGTTTTGGGTACTGAATATTCCCCTCCGAGGAGAATACAGAAAATTACCTTGCTCAGATCTATGTGAAATGGAGAAGGAAACCCTGTTCCAAAAGGACACAGATCTCTCAAAAACGAGATGTGTTTTATTCCTGTGTCCTGTGCTCAGCCTGCCAACTCCTGAATGGAAACCATCTGCCTGTTAATGGTGCCGGCTAATTGGCCCCTGGTGGGGGAACATTTCCTGCCTGTTTTCCCAGGAGTGACCACTGTATTGTCAATGACCACCTTGATGATTGGGTCCCGCACTTCTCTTCCCAACACCAACTGCTTCATAAAGGCCATCGATGTGTACCTGGGGATCTGCTTTAGCTTCGTGTTTGGGGCCCTACTGGAATACGCAGTTGCCCACTACAGCTCCTTGCAGCAGCAGACGGCGGCCAAAGACAAGGTAAGAATTTTGCAGGCCCTGATATCATACATCCCGTGTGCCATGTGCTGGTCGACAGAGATGAACTGGACCTGGTTTCTGCCCTCCAGTGACTAAATTTGCTCCAGTGATTCTTAAGTTAGTTCAGGTTGGGACATCTGGAAGTCACAGTGTCCCTTGAAAGACATCTTTCTTTTTGCCACGTGCAATGAAATATTAATAGGTCTAATTTGCAAGCGGGAAATACCTGTTACTATCTGTATGCAATGTAAAATCGCAATCACAGGAACAAGCATTCATGAAAACTTCGATATTAAACCACGTATGATCAACTAAATTTACAAGTGTTCAGCCCTATAGTATTAATAAACTAATAGTATAGTATCATTGCCTTCTAGTATTCTTAAGTAATTCAGGTAATGGTTTACTGGAGAATGTATGGAAAAATTAAACGGCACCAAATTTCTTGATTAGAATATATTTCTGCTAAGTGGAAAATATGGACATTATTTCATGTAGTAGTGGAACACCCAGGTCTAGCGCTCAGAATAATAACAACTGTTATTATTTTTTGAGAATTTACATGTGCCAGGCATAGCAAAAAGCCCATTGCGAATATATCATTGAAAATGCTCGTAACAACCCAGTAAGGTTGATATTTCCATTTTATAATTGTAGAATCTGAAGACCAAGAAGGGTAAGTGACTTACCCAGGAGACAGATAGTAAGAGGCAGAACTGGGATTCAAACCTAAGTCTGATTTACTGTAGAACCTGAGCACATATCTATTAGTCCCACTGGGCAATGAGCTATGCTCTTAACCTTTGCTCCTCACAGACCCACAGAATCCTGGCATTCTTCAGAAACAGTTTTTAAAGAGACAATGGCATACTGAAGTTCATGCTAACAAGCCAAGAAAATGATAGGGACCCAATACAGAAGAGGTGCCTCCCTTAGCAAAGCATTAGGAACCCACAGGGTCAAGTAGTGAGGGAATGAATAATCAGAGCTGCCCAAACACCCACCAACCTTTTTCCTTGTGTTTGACTATTGAAAGCAACAGTTCATGCAATTATGTCACGGAAGTCCTAAAGGCAGATAACATGTGCCGACTGAGGAACAACGTGAATTTCATGTATTTTATTCGCTGTAGGCGTCCTTGAGGGGGCAATGGTTAATTACCCAAAGTAACCCTGGCTTTGCTAGACTGTCAAAAGGGGGTTGGAAAACAACAGCAATAGTCCACTGTAGACAGTAGAACGAACGCCCTTACATTGTTGCGGGTGTAATAATAGCTGTGCCACAAGGCATTAACTGATAAGGTATCCTAAACACCTTATCAAATCTCATCTATCATCAACCCAACAGGCCTCTCAGATACCATATTGTCCCAATTTTACTGTTGAGGAATCTGCCACTCAGAAAGGTGAGGTAGCTTGTCCAAGACCTCACATCTAGGAAGCAGCCTGGCCATGGACACATAGCCCACCCCCTCTGACTTCACTACACTCACTGCATGTTGTCATTCCAACCATGTGGGAGAATGGCAGTTCCCTGGAATTGCAGGGAGCATCCCTATTTCTGTTTGTATGGCAAAGGCCTTAAAACACTGCCCATTTCTGTTCTCTCTCATAATCAATGACTCCCATCCACCTGGGATTGAACGGAATGCAAAAAGCACCTACTAGATGCTCTATGTAAAATACACCATTTACAGTTCCCCCTCAGTCTCATTAAGTAGGTATCAAAATTGTCACCATTTTGCAGGTAAAGAAATCAAGTCTTAAAGGAATTAACCTGACTAATGTCCCATAATTGTTAGAGGCGGGTGGGATTTGAACCCAAGCCTGGCAATTTCAAAGCCTGTGCATTAGCCATTACCCTGTTCTGTACATCTAGAGTGGGCAATGGTTGTTCTTCCCATTTTACATGCTGGTGACCTAACATGTAGGCTTGCCAGCCAATTTCCAAATCACGGAATGCCACTTTTTAACAAATCTAATTATTCAATACTTAGGTCTCTAAACTTTTTATTAGCTGATTACCCACTTCTTAATTTCACCAAATTCTTCAAAACTAACTGTATTGTCTGCAAACCAGGGTGCGGCTAAGGAAGTGGAAGAAGTCAATATTACCAACATCATCAACAGCTCCATCTCCAGCTTTAAACGGAAGATCAGCTTTGCCAGCATTGAAATCTCGGGTGACAATGTGGACTATAGCGACTTGACAATGAAAACCAGTGACAAGTTCAAGTTTGTCTTCAGGGACAAAGTGGGCAGAATTGTTGATTATTTCACGATTCAAAACCCCAGTAATGTTGATCGATATTCCAAACTATTGTTTCCCTTGATTTTTATGCTGGCCAATGTATTTTACTGGGCATACTACATGTATTTTTGAGACTTGGACCTTGAATTTTTGGGTATATCATAGATGTTTGATGGGATAAGGTAATGATGTAAATGGAATTCTAATCCAATTATGTGCACTAGCCTAATGGTGCTACAAGTGACTGAATTAATATTCAAGCATTTCTCCGTTAAAAAAATGGACCCCTAACCATTTTCCTAAGCTGTGTAGAAGTCCTAGTATTACAGAATCTTGTGACGGAAACATCAGCCATTCCTTTTTTATCTTTACGAAGGATATCTCCATGGAGCCCAAGATTACAGGACTTCTTAGGGTTGTTTGCTCATTGGTTCCCTGGTCTGCATGTTCCACTCATATAACAAATGGAAAGGTGACCATTACAGGTAGTAGATAACCCTCAAGTGCCACAGGTTATTTCTAAATGAATAATACATGATATTTACTAAATCTTTGCAATGCTTATAAAATGCATTGTTGCTTTTTTAGGAAATAACATTTTCTAGCTTTTATTTTTTATTAAAATGAAATGTGGGCTTACTTCAATTCACTTAAGTTTCTGTACTAACTTGATAGCAAAATCAAAATTTTTGTTCCCCCAAATCACACCCAAATTCCAGCATGTCCTCCCCTTGAAAAATCAAATGTAAGTGAACAAAAATTATGTTTTTAATCTCAAACATAAATTCCTTATTTCCAAGAAATGAATAATGGATTCCCCAAAGTGGAAGGACCCTGGGGTTTCAGCCCCCATTATATGTATCTTGTCGTTTTAGTATAATACACACACCAGCCCTACACAATGCTAAAGCTCATTCCCCACATCAGGGATAGAAATGGAAGAAAATTTTTCTTTACTTACTCTAGGAGTTTTATTATGGGCTATTGTCATGAAGACTTACAAAATTGATACTATTTCCTAGCTGCCTTACTCACACACTGGTGAATTGCTATAAGTGCTGCATTGATGCATATAGAGAATCCCCTGTCATTTCTACTACCCTGACACTGAGCAACACTTGTCCCCTGCAGTAAGATCTCGGCATCATTCCAAGAGGAGCCTTTATTTCTGTGCTATAATCATCAGGAATCATGCTTAGTAGGTAATGACTGTATTAGCCAGGAAAAATAACTTAGCTCAAGAAAGTTTGGCTTTGATCAGATCCCTGATCCTCCTGGCTGGACTGCCTTGAGTGACTGACTCATCATTGCATGAGCCAGAAAATGTTGTCCCTGAATCCAGAACTTTCCTAGTAACAATGGGACATGTTACAGAACCCATGTTCAGGCTTCAGATGAGGTGTCTTCTCACCTAACATAAGCAGAAGCACAATTATGCATCTCCCCCTGCCCTCAATAGCACCCTTAGTGGTGATTTGTGAGTATGTCATAGTGGAAAGCTTACAGTTCAGCCTCAGTTTAAACAATCTTGCCATCTTCAACTCTTTCATTTCCTTTTCTACTAAATGCATGTCTTTAGTCTTCCTTTAAGCAATAAACTATAGCTATGGAAGATCATTTCTCTTCTGTAAATCCCTATATCCACAGGCTCTCATTCTTCTCACAATTCAGTTTCTACGGATTTGATCATCTGAGTTTTTAGCAATAAAATGTTTCTAATGGGAATGGGAGGGATTAAAATAGGTGGAATGTAGTTGTAGAATTCACTTGTATTTGTGATTTTTAAAGGCTTAAATGGAAATGTTTCTTCTCTGAAACCCCACTCAAGCATTCTATAAAGAAAAATGTAAAGCTGTGAAACTGAAATAAATATATCATATGAGTTACCCACCAAATCAAGCGGTCATCTGTGGAATGAGTGTTGTAAGATCCCATGTGGAAAAGGATTACATCATGGTACAAACTCAGTGGGCTCACACTTTCCCATCCTCATGTTTTCCCCACCTCAGACAGTCTTTTGTGCCTGCACCCATGCATGCACACACACACTCACACACCCTCCTTTTTTCTACCAAGGAAGAGAAATGCTGGTGACACCATCGACGTTTTCATTTGACATGATTGCACTACAGCACTTACCTCACAGTTAAACAGCTAAGCCTGGAGATCTTGAAAGATCCAATTTCCAGAAAACATCACAAAGTTCCTTCTAAGTCTGCATTAGTGTTTTGGAATTCTCTTTTGTTGTCGTTGCATGATATTTTTATAGTTTAAGAATACACTTTGGAAAACGTGATTGTTGGATTTTCTATCACTTTGCACTTTATGTAAACTACAATTAGATCTGCCTCCATATCCTAACCAAGATTTTCTTTAATCAACATATTTATTTCTTCGATGAAAATATCAAGGCTAACCTCAGCACATCTCCCAAGGACATGAAGCTAGGTGGGGTTGGGAATATTCTCAGTCATGAAAATAAAAGTTTAAGCTTCCTTGATATTGAAAATAAATAGTCCTATCAATATAGGAAGACACCCAATAACAATTAAATGACAGAGGGTTGACTTCAAATGAAAGAAAAGGGGAAATGGAGAGATGAACGTAGCAGAAAGGAATTTGAGAATAGAGCAGACCGTGAACTGCAAATGACTAAACAATGCAGGGAAGTACCACTAGGAGAAAAAGTATAGTGTAGGCTTCCAATGCCACACAAGCACAGTGGCAATCTGTAGTTAGGGGAAGTTTAATATCCAGAATCGAGGTGAGGTCCTTCTTCAATGCTGTGCGTTGCTCTTACCAAACAGGGCAGGTTGTGGCGTTTCGGAAGTGCTTGTCAGCCCATAATACATTTTCTGCCAGGGGTTCTTGCTTCCTGAAACATATACACTTTTTTAAATTGACTTAAAAGACAAGGAAATTACACTATAATATATGGTCAATGTAGTTTATGTTTTGTGACGATAAGTTTCAAAAATGAATGAAAGAGTGGGCCACGGTAGCTCAGTAGGCAAAGTTCTCGCTGGCCATGCAGAGACCTGGGTTCAATTCTTGGTGCCTGCCAATGCAAAAAAAAAAAAAAGAACGTAAGAACATTTAGATACATATTCCATCTGTTTCCATCATTTATTATATATAGGTTGCACACACATAATAAATATATATAATTTTCAATGGATTTTGTAGAGAATTTAGAAATCTACCAGACTGTGATATAAAGGTATATTGGGTTGCAATATCCCATCGAGCCCAATTTTGTTCACTACACTTTTAAGAGGGGTGCAAAAATAGGAAAAGAATCAGAGAAAAGTGATAGAGTGATTGAAATCATGGAAAACAGGTGCAATAAGATGGAGCTTTTGTATCTTGAAAAGCAAGAGTGAGCGATAATGACTGTCATTGTTAGGTTTGAAAAGGGGTCCGCAACAGGGACGTGTTGTTCCACTACACACAGGAATAAATGAACCGAATAAAAGTGGATAGGTATGAATGAACTTAAGAGAAAGTCAAATTGTTTAGAGGAAGAAAATGTACAAGCTGAATAATGAAATGCTCCAATAAACTTCTGGTCTCCATCTGGAAATTTCCCATGAGAATAAACAATCATCTCTCTCCTTTGATTTCGCCATCCACCTGCCTGAAAGCAGACAACTCTATTCTACCAGGTAATCTTGGGAGGTTGTAGATGCAGGGAGATGCCTCTGGCTGCAGAAAATTAAAGTGTCATACAAAGTAATGCTAACATAACAATGTATGCCTAAGACTATTCCTGGTGGCCCAGAAGGTCAATCTCTAAAATTATGGTTTCTTTCTAGGGACTTGAAGAGAAGTGGTGTGATTCACAGCCTTCAGTAACTTAGACATGGAATAGGCCTTGTGTTAGTTTGCAGGCCACCAGAATGCAATATACTAGAAATGGAATAGCTTTTGAAAAGGGAATTTAATAAGTTGAAAGTTGACAGTTCTCAGGTCATGAAAATGTCCAAATTAAGGCAAGGCTATAAAAATGACCAAACTAAGGCATCCAGGGAAAGATACCTTGGCTCAAGAAGGCCTACGATGTTCAGGGTTTCTCTCTCAGCTAGGAGGTCACATGACCATGTCTGCTAGTTTTCTCTCCCGGCTTCTTGATTCATGAAGCTCCCCTGGGGGCATTTTCCTTCTTCATCTCCAAAGGTCTCTGACCGTGTGGGCTCTGCTAGTTTTAAAACTTTTTCCAAAATGGTTCCTTCTTAAAGGACTCCAGTAAGCAACCGCACCTTGAAGGGATGGAGACACATCTCCATGGAAACCATCTAATCAAAAGTTATGACCCAAATTGGGTGGGTCATATCTCTATGGAAACAATAAAAAAGTTCCCACCCAGCAATATTGAATGAGGATGAAAGAACATTGTTTTTCTGGGGTACATAATAGCTTCAAATGGGCACAGGTGTTGACCATCCAATCCCATTACTTAAAAGTATCCTTTTCTAGAAATTAGAGAAGCAATGCCATCTGGAAAACAAGAAAGAGGAACAAAGCATAAAAAGTGAGTTGCTGCATGTTGGTCTAATGTCCCTGTGATGTTCGAAGACATCTGCATCTACAAGCCAGCTTTCTCTTCTGCTCCAAGCCCAGACTAGAGCCGGGAACTAGAGAGGTCATAGAGAACCAGGTGGCCCATACCCTGCATTCACAGCCCAATCAGGTCAGGGCTGGTGAGCCTTATTGTTAAAGGATCTTAAGGAATAGGATTTCAGTCATCAACTGAATCTTCATTTTTATCTGGAAGTTTCTCCTCCTACCCAATATAAATGCTTTAGTAACATGTCGTGTAGAAGGAGTTAATATACAGGTCCCACTGCTTTCTTCAGAAAAGCCTGCTCATGATGACGGCCTTGGCTGGAGTCTGCGAACTTGGATTTTCAGAGGGTTCCTGCCCCCCTAAGTGATAAAAGTGAATCACTGTACCAAGACAGTTTGTACAAACAATGCGGTTTATGCTGAAATACGTCTACTTTCAGTCTGGAATTTTGATATGTGCAAGGCAGAGGGTGACTGTGTGATCAGCCCCCAATAAAAAACCTTGGGTATTGAGTTCCTATGAGCTTCCCTGGTAGACAACATTTCATACATGTTGTCACAATTCAATGCTGGGGGATTTAAGGATGTCCTGTGTGACTCCCAGGAGGAGGCTCTTGAAAGCTTGTACCTGATTTCCTCTAGACTCTCCCAGTGAGTCTTTTCCATTGGCTGATTTTACTTTGTACCCATTCATTCTAATATATCATAGCCATGAATATCACCATATGCTGAGTCCAGTGAGTCCCCCTAGTGAATTATCAAACCTGGGGGTGGTCTTCGGGACCCCTGACACACATACCTTGGAGCAATGGTTCCCAAACCAGGCTGCCCATAGGATTCACCAGTGGAGTTGTATGGATGACAGATCCCAGGGCCACATCCCAGACCTATAAACTCAAGGTCTGTATTTTTCAAAGCTCTCCAGATCTTTCTGGTGTACAGACAGAGGGGAAGAAAAAGGCCAAATACCTTGGTGGGAAAAGAGAACAGCTGCATGGAAACTATATTTTCTAGGCAAAAAAGAGTGTATGCCTGCCACGTGGAGGGAGACAGTCCAACTGAAAATGATTATTGAATATGAATATTGTACAAAGCATCCAGGAAGCAAATGTTCCCTTTGTCTCATTGAATCTTATAACTTAGTGTCAAGAAGGAACAGGACAACTTCTATCTCTGAAATGACCTCAACGTGACAGAAAGGTGTCCAGTAATAAATGTGTGGTCCAAGGGCCAGGCAGGTAGATGGGGATGCAGTAGTGCTTGGCTGCACCCTCCTGGGAAAGCAAAAGTTAGGCTGCACACAACCAGTGTTTGGCTTCTACGATGAGTGGGAGGGCGGGTTGGTTGGAATAATGCCTCTCAGGGAGTTCTCCTGGAGGTCAGGGGTATTAACCCAAAGTCTCATTAAGAACCCTCAGTGAGACAAAGGGAGAGGACTCACTGAGAAACGTGGGAACATCAGAACAATGAGATAAAGAGCATTTCCACACTTGGTTCCTTTCTCATTCTTACTACTTCTTTCTCTCCGGTTCACCAACTCATTCTATATCTGCAGAAGGCAGAGGCCTTGCAAAGTTAGCTAAAACTTGAATTATATTTATGCTTATTTTCTTGGGGGTTGACACTTTGTTTAATTTCCAAATTTTAAAAGAAAATTTGAAACTGGATTTTAGGTGCACATTTTTATGAGCATATTTAAACCAAAATGTGATGTGTCCTTAGAATTTAGCAAAACGTGGCATGACTGATGAATAAGCAGTGGTCTCTATGAGAGAAATTTTTTTTTAGAAGAAGTGGGCAAATATGTCCCTAATGGGTTTTGTTTTTCAATAACAAGTTTATTGAACCAATCGGCCCAAATCAAAAAGCCTCATTCATAAATCAAATCTTATCTACCAAGCAAAACAAAAGAAATGAGAGAGGATGACAGTGGAAAGTGATAAGCACAAATATCGCCAATAAAAGTTAGACTCAGATGCCATGGCATTTAAAGCCACAAACCTTAGAATGTAATAATAAAGTGAATTTTTGGAATGTAAAGAAGTCCCAGGAGGAATTACCCACCTAAAAGAATATGAGCTGTTCCTTTTCTGGGCTTGTATATTTCTTAAATCCTAACAAAACATTCTAATCTATTTCACAGAGGGATTCAAAGGCAACTTCTCAAAAAGAGAAATAGGACTTTGTTCATAGTTACTTTTTCAGTAATTTAAGATAAACTATCAAGTTATTTTTTTCATAGAATATCCAGCTGCATCCACTTTCACACTTAAACCAAAAGACTAACCCAGTTTAGTTTAGGGTAGGAGTCCAGGAACAAGAGTGTAGAGGCCAGGGATCTGCCATTAACATAATCTCTATTTGCCTAAATTTCCTAATGTAACAGGTGGAACAAAAATATTTGTCCTTCTGACTCACAGGGTTGGAGTAAGGCTAAAATTGAGATTATAAATGTGAAAGCATTTTGGAAATGTACGATATAAGTAGGTCCTAATTAATTTGACACATAATTATGTACATTTTACAGACCACTAGAAAATTAGAACCGAGATGGATCTAGGATTTCATGAAACCCAGCCAGTTGACATAATATATTCACAGATGAGAATCAGAGATGGCAAAGATGCATCCAACATCAAAAACCCGGGTGGCAGTCAGGAGTGGAACCCAAGTCCCCTAAGCCCATCATTCTTTCTGGTGATCCCATCAGCAACTCAAAAGATTCTTTGCAAGAGGGTTCATCCTCTGCCTTTGCAGAAGCAGAGCTGCCAGATTACGCTACCTACAGTATAATACAAAACCCTAAACCCACAACAATTTAATGGCACTATCTGTGGCCTATGCCATGAAGATCTTAATCTGCCAGGACTGTTCTATCCCCTAAATTTGGAGGCAGAATTATCTTGGAATATTTACCACCAAATCAGACCATTCTTCCCCAGAAAGGACTTTTGGAAAAAAAAAATCATTCTTTAGTCTTCAGAATGCAGCTTTTCACCCTTTTCGCCTAAAAGCCCCTGCAGGGGAGATCACAAAAGCTGGCATTCTGCCCACAAAACATGTCTGTGACCTGGCTAGCTGCTCCAGAAGGCAGCTAGCAAGAATATCCTATTTCATTTCCACACGGACAAAAGATCTCCAATCACGAATCCTTTCGGCACTACATAGGTAGATTGTTTTAAAAATGCATTTGTATGTATAAGCAATGCCTTCCATTGCCATGAATCTTTTGCATTTTTAAAGGTAAGTTGTATGTTCTGACACTATAAATGATAGTAAAGGTATTTCAAATTATCTCCCATTTGCTTACTGTATTAACCAAGAGAACACATAAAGGGCAATAAAGTTATATCTTTATCAGAAAAGCATACAGTGCTTTGGTAAGCACTGCACTATTGCAGAACTGTTGTCAGCTCAAAGTTTTATAATGTTTTCCAAATAGAACATAGACATAAAATAACTTTTATTCAGTCTGCTGGGAGAAAAATATTAAAAGTAATCACCACAATGCAGCCTATCAGTGGTTTCCACATTTTGCTTCTTCCTAGATATTTTAAATTGATTTGAAGTGATGAGTCTCATCCAAAGACCTGGTGTATAAATGCCAGTTATTAGGCACAACTAATTGTCAGACAATTAATTGTCAACCAAGGCATCTCACCTACCCTGTTTCTCGCCCTGACACCTATCCTGTAAGATCACTGTTGCTAACCCATATTTCAGGTAAGAAAAGTGTTTCAATGAAATTAAGTGGCTGGTTCAAGGTTATACAGTTGTTAAGTGGCAGAGCTGGGATTTGAACCCCGGTCTATTTGGCGTCATGCCGCATGCTTCAGCCACTATCCTATATTGCCTCCCATTTGTGACAAGTTGTTAGAAGTCTCCAGAACCTGGATCCATGAACAGTAATAATATGTCTTCTTCACCTTCCTCCCTTAGAGATATCCCTTGAACTTTCCATCTCCAAAATCACTCTTAATGAGTGATGAAAAAAGAAGTAAACTGATGCTATAAGAAATTCCAGCAGTGTCCTAGAAAGGTTAAGAGCTGTGATTTTGACCTGAATCAACTTGGGTCTGAGCCCTGGCTCTGCCTGTGACTGGTTAGTTGCATGACCTGACTTAACCTCTTTAAATCTTATGCCCTTCTCTGTAAAATAGGAAAAACAACCTCAGAGGCTTAAATGATACAGAGTGTGCAAAGCACTTATAGTACCCAGCATATTGTTGCATGCTCAATAAATGTTACTGTATTTTATTGGAACATTTCCTGTTAAGTTGCTGTATAAAAATAAAAGACACAATATGGGTAAAAACTCACAGTTTCTGGTTTAACTGGTTTTCCCTGGCACTTAATGGCTCCATGCCCCTTGATTTAAGAGTGCCTTAAAAACAAAGAGTGAGTATTAAGCACTGGGTTTCTATTTTTAAACAGAGGCCCATGCTCAGAGTCTGCTAACACTGAAATCTAGTCCATCGATCCTCAATAAAGCCCATTTGTTCTTCCCTGCCAGTGTTAAGTCAGAAATCGGTGCTGCTGTGGGTATGAAGTTAGAATCCACAGTACTTCTAATTAATATATCAGCCCCTGAAATGCAGATCCCACTTCTTATGGGTTGAATTGTGTCCTCCCAAAAGATATGTGGAGATCCTAACCCCCAGTACCTCAGGATGTAAACTTATTTGTGAAGAGGACAGTTGCAGATATAATTCCTTAAGATTAGGTCATACCCTCAGTAGGATGGGCCCTACATCCAATACAACTGATGACCTTACCAGAACAGGAGATTGACAGAGAGAGAGATGGCCAAGTGAAGATGGAGGCAGAAATGGGACTGATGCTGGGACAAGCCAAGGAAAGCCTGGGGCCATCAGAAGCTGAAAGAGCAAGGAAGAAGCCCCCTGGCCCCCGAGCCTAAGGAGAGCATGGCCTTGCCAACATCGTTTTCTAAGCAGTTTTACTGAGATATAGTCACATACCATATGTTCTAGTTCGCTAGCTGCTGGAATGCAATATACCAGAAACACAATGGCTTTTAAAAGGGTAATTTAATAAGTTGCTAGTTTACAGTTCTAAGGCCGAGAAAATGTCCCAATTAAACAAATCTATAGAAATGTCCAATCACAGGCACCCAGGGAAAGATACCTTGATTCAAGAAAGCTGATGAAGTTCAGGGTTTCTCTCTCAAGTGGAAAAGCACACGGCAAACACGGTCAGTGTTTCTCTCTCATCTGGAAAGGCACGTGGCAGGCAAGGCGTCATCTGCTAGCTTTCTCTCCTGGCTTCTAGTTTCATGAAGCTCCCTGGGAGGCGTTTTCCTTCTTCATCTCCATAGGTCGCTGGCTGGTGGACTCTGCCTCTCGTGGCTATGTTGTTCTGCTCTGCTCTCTCTGAATCTCTTATTCTCCAAAATGTTTCCTCTTTTATAGGACTTCAGAAACTAATCAAGACTCACCCAAATGGGTGGAGACATGGCTCTACCTAATCCAGTTTAACAACCACTCTTGATTATCACATCTCCAGGGAGATGATCTAAGCACAGTTTCAAACATACAATACTGAATAGGAATTAGAAGAAACAGCTGTCTTTAAAAAATGGGATTAGGATTAAAACATGGCTTTTCTAGGGTACATACATCATTTCAAACCAGCGCACCATACAATCCATGCAGACTGTACAATCAATGGCTTTTAATATATTCACAGAGTTGTGCATTCATCACTGCAATCAATTGTAGAACATTTTCATTACTCCAAAGAAGAAAAACCCTGTACCCATCCCCAGCAGTCACCCCTCAATCTCTCTATCCTTCCCCATCCCTACATAACCACTAAGCTGTTCCTGTCTTGGTATAAATTTATTTATATTTGCATTTTATGTACATAGAATCAAACAATATGTAGTCTTTTGTGTCTGATTTCTTTCACTTAGCAAAATGCTTTCAATTCTTTGGGAGTATAGGCCTAGAAGTGGGATTACAGAGTCATATGGTAATTCTATACTTAGCTTCCTGAGTCTACCACAGCGGCTGTACCATTTTACATTCCCACCAGCAATGAACAAATATTCCTGTTTCTCCACATCCTCGCCAAAGCCTGTAATTTTTCTGTTTTTTAACAGTAAACATTCTAGTGGGTATGAGATGGTATCTCATTGTGGCTCTGATTTGCTTTTCCCTGATGGTTAATGGTGTTGAGCATCTTTTCATCTGTTTAACAGCCATTTGTACATTCTCCTTGGAGAAATGTCTACTCAAGTCTATTGCCCATTTCTTTAATTGGTTTGTCTTTTTATCATTGAGTTGTAGGATTTCATTATATATTCTGGAATATTAAACCCTTATTGAATATGTGGATTCCAAAGATATTCTCCCATTGAGTAGGTTGTCTTTTCATTTTCATGACAAAGTCCTTTGATGCACAAAAGTTTTCAATTTTGAGGAGGTTCCATTTATCTATTATTTCTTTCATTGCTAATGTTTTGGGTGTAAAGTGTAAGAAACCATTGCCTAACACAAGATCCTGAAGATGCTTCCCTCAAAATTTTCTTCTAGGAGTTTTATAGTCCTGGATTTTACATTTAGGCCTTTAATCTTTTTTGACTTAATTTTGTTTGAGGGGTGAAATAAGGGTCCACTCTCATTCTTTTGCATATGGATATCCAGTTCTCCCAGCATCATTTGTTGAAAAGACAATTTTTTCAAATTGAGTGAATTTGGCAGTCTTTTCAAAAGTCCATTGGCCATAGGTGTGAAGGTCTAGTTCTGAACTCTCATTTCAATTCCATTGTTCATTTTATCTATGCCTGTAACAGTACAAAAACAAAAAAGCTGTTTTGACAACTGTAGCTTTGTAATATGCTTTAAAGTCAGGAACCGTGAGTCCTCCAACTTTGTTCTTCTTTTTCAAGATGCTTTTGGCTATTTGGGGCCCCTTATCCTTCCAAATAAATTTGATAATAGGCTTCCCCATTCTCAAAAGTAGGCAGTTGGAATTAAAAAATATATATTTTATTGAGGAAAATCCACACATGTACAGTCCAACCATATTATACTATCAATGGCTTACAATATCATCACATAGTTGTGTATTCTTCACCATGATCATTTTCAGAACATTTGCATCACTCCAAAAAGATAAAAAAAAAGAACTCATACATCCCATATATCTTACCCTTCTCTCTCATTGACCCACAATATTTCAATCTACTCAAATTTTTACACTTTATGATCCCCCATTATTTATTCATTTTTTATCCTTTTCTTTTTACTCGTCTGTCCATACCCTGGATAAAAAGAGCATCAGACATAAAGTTTTTACAATCACACTGTCACATTGTAAAAACTATATGTTTTACAGTCTTGTTCAAGAATCAAGGTTACTGGAATACAGTTCAACAGTTTCAGGTACTTTCCTCTAGCCTCTCCAATACACCATAAACTAAAAAGGGATAGCTATATAATGCGTAAGAATAATCTCCAGGATAAGCTCCCGACTGTGTTTGAAATCTCTCAGTCACTGAAACTTTATTTTGTCTCATTTCTCTCTTCCCCTTTGGTCAAAAAGACTTTCTCATTCTAGGGTGAGATGCTGGAACTCATCCCTGGGAGTCAGGTCCCACATTGCCTGGCAGATTTCTACCCTTGGGAGTCATGTCCCACATAGAGGAGGAGAGCAGTGAGTTTCCCTGCCAAGTTGGCTGTTCTAGTTTGCTAGCTGCTAGAATGCGATATACCAAAAACGGTATGGCTTTTAAAAAGGGGAATTTAATAAGTTGCTAGTTTACAGTTCTAAGGCCGAGAAAATGTCCCAATTACAACAAGTCTGTAAAAATGTCTAATCTAAGGCATCCAGGGAAAAATACCTTGGTTCAAGAAGGCCAGTGAAGTTCAGGGTTTCTCTCTCAAGTGGAACGGCACATGGCGAACACGGTCAGAGTTTCTCTCTCATCTAGAAAGGCACATGGCTAAAACAGTGTCAACTGTTAGCTTTCTCTCCTGGCTTCCTGTTTCATGAAATTCCCCGGGAGGCATTTTCCTTCTTCAACTCCAAAGTACTGGCTGGTGGACTCTCTGTTTTGTGGTGCTACAGCATTCTCTGCTCTCTTTGAATCTCCTTCTTTCTCCAAAATGCTTCCTCTTTTTATACAATTCTAGTAAAGTAATCAAGACCCACCTAGAGACACGTCTCCACCTAATCCAGCTTAACAACCACTCTTGATTGAGTCTCATCTCCAGGGAGAGGATATAATTAAAGTTTCAAACATACAGTACTGAATAGGGATTAGAAGAAACAGTTGCCTTTACAAAATGAGATTAGGATTAAAGCATGCTTTTTCTAGGGTATACATCCTTTCAAACTGACACATTGACTTTGAGAGAGAGGCCACATCTGAACAACAAAAGAAGTTCTCTGCAGGTGATTCTTAGGCATAATTATCAGTAGGCTTAACCTCTCCTTTGCAGGAATAAGCTTCATAGGGACAAGGCCCTAGATTGAGGGCTCAGTTTACTGAATTGGTTGTTTCCACTGCTTGCAAGAATATCAGGGATTCCCCAGATGGGGAAGTTAATATTTCCCCCTTTCTCCCCAGCACCCCAGTGGGACTTTGCAAATACTTTTTTATTCTCTGCTCAAATTATGCTGGGATATATCAGGGCATCACATCAACCTGTACAAACCAACAAGTGTTCACATCTTATTCAAGATTCTATGTACCTATGGGGGTCAAGTAAACTGACCATACAAGTTCAATTAGATAATATTGTACCCAAAATATCAATTTTGCACCAAATAAACATTTCTCCTTTTAATCTTGCACAGAGGTTGAAGTTTGAAAATATGGGCTATATCATCCTTTACCCAGTATTCTGATTTACCTTAGTCCTATCCAGAGCAGCTTCATTCATATCTCTAGCTGAAGTCTGATCACTTTTTCAGGCTGTTGGAATTTTGGTTGGGATTGCCCTGAATCTGTAAATCATTTGGGTAGATTGACACATTAATGATATTTAGTTTTCTAATCCATGAACATGGAATGTCCTTCCATTTAAGTCTTCCTTCCATTTATTTAAGCCTTCTTTGATTTCTTTTACCCATATTTTGCAGCTTTCTGTGTACAAGTCCTTTACATCCTTGGTTAAATTTGTTCCTAGATATTTGATTCTTTTACTTGCTATTGTAAATGGAATTTTTTCTCGATTTCCTATAGATGAAAACACTATAAAAATCAGTGTAGAAACACCAGTGATTTTTGCATGTGATCTTGTACCTTACCACTTTGCTGAATCAGTTTATTCTAGTGTCCCCTCACCTAGCACAGACCTGGCACATAGTAGGCACAGACCTGGCACATAGTAGGCCTGTGGGTGTCCGGCTTCTCACAGACATCCAAGCTGGGACTACATGCCTGTTCCCAGAGTCACTCTTGTTGTTATCCTGAGAGGCCTGTTAAAGAGTACCAAGCCCGGGGGCCAAAGAGATGTCCGAGGTATAATGGGAGGACCTGGCAGAGACTGGCCTCCTCCATCCCCAGTACCCTCCTGTATGTGGGCCCTGTCCCTGGGACTCCAGAATTGGGTAGGAGCTATGTAGGCTGGGGCCCCGAGGGAAGGGGCTCTGCCCTGAGAGAGACAAAGTGCAGTTCTTTTTTTTATTGGGAAAAATGACATGTATACAAAAAAGCAATAATTTTCTAAAATTTTTCATTGTGAACTATAACATACATACAAAAACCAATAAATTTTCAAGTACATTTTAACAAATAGCTATAGAACGCATTTTAAAGTTTGGTATGGGTTATAGTTCCACAATTTTTCGTTTTTTCTTGTAGCTGTTCAAAGATGCTGGAGACCAAAAGAAATATCAATACAATGATTCGGCAGTCATACTCATTTGTTAAATCCTATCTCCTCTGTTATAACTCCACCTTCTCCTTTGATCTTTCTCCCAATCTCTAGGGGTATTTGGGCTATGTCCATTCTAACCTTTTCATGTTGGAAAGGACTGTCGATAATATGGGATGGGGGTTGGAAGTAGTTGATGTTCTGGAGAGGCTGGGCCCTCTGGGTTTCAGGATTATTAGGCCTAGGAACCCATCTGGAGGTTGTAGGTTTCTGGAAAATAATCATAGTGCATGGAAACTTTCTAGAATCTCACTTAAAACTCTAGGTGTTCTTTAGGGTTGCAGGAATTGTTTTGATTGCGGTTTGGCAAATGATGATAAATAGTGATATCTAGTTGAAGTTTGCTTAAGACTAGCCTCTAGAATAGCCTCTTGACTCTATTTGAACTCTCTCAGCCAGTACCTGATTTGTTATAATTCTTTTCCTCCTTTTGATTAGGAAGGTATTGTTGATCCCATGGTGCCAGGGCCAGGCTCATCCCTGGGAGTTATGTCCCACATTGCCAGGGAGACTTTCACTCCTAGGTGCCACGTCCCATGTTGGGGATGGGGGGGAGGTAATGATTTTCCTTGCAGAGTTGGGTTTTGAGAGAGAGAGAGGCACATCTGAGCAACAAAAACAAAAAAGGTCCTCTGAAAGTGATTCTTAGGTATAACTATAGGTAGGCTTTTCTGCTATGTAAATAAGCTTCACAAGAGCAAGCCTCAAGATCAAGGGGTTGGCCTATTGACTTGGGAGTCCGCAATGTTTGAGACAATATCTGGGGTTTCCCCCTTGGTAAAGTTTAATAGTTCCAATTTTTTTCTCCCATCCCTTGAGGGACTTAGACAACACTTTTTAATTATCTGCTCAACATACTTTGGGATGTATCAGGGAAATACATTAAGCTAATTACAAGCCCTAATTCCCATTCTGGACTCCCTTTGTTTTCACTGTTTGAGTGATCTATTCAGACTGGTTGAGTTAGATTATGTGTTACAGAAAATTTAGGTTTCGGACAAAATAAACCTCTCTTTCTTTGGTCTCATAGAGTAGGTAAAGTTCTAAAATACAGACAATGTCCTCCTTACCCATGTATTCTGATTTACCTTAGTCCCAACCTCATCGGCGTCATTCTTATCTCTAATTGAAGCCTGATCTCTTTTTCAATTTCTTTAACAGTTGTTGTATGTGGCAATGCTGACCTTCAGAACTGCAGAACTCCTACTTTGAGCCTTAGGTGATGCACAGGTACCCAAAGTTCTAGGGAAATACCGGGTTATACATATACAGCACAGCATCTCAAATTCTAGAAATAACAATTACAGCTCCAGACTAAAGGTGACTGCTATCAGGGCTTACAATCTAGGCCCCAATTTTCTTATAAGTATTTTCTAAATGAGACCACACAATATCTGCTCTTTTGTTTCTGGTTTATTTTGCATCACATAATGTTCCCTGGGTTCATTCACAACATGCATGTGTCATGACTTCGTTCCTCTCTGTAGCAGCACATATTTGATAATATGTAGACACCACAGTTCACCAATCTACTTCTCAGTCATGTATCCTCAGCCACCTCCATCCATTGGGCATCATGTATAATGTCCAAAGTCATAGTACATGGCTCATGTTATCCTCACTTAATAATATAATCATCAACACTCTACATTTTAGACAATTTTCATTGCTCCCAAGAAAAAAAATAACCGATAAACACATCCGCACCAAACAGAAAATCCAAACCTTCCCTTAACTCTTGTCCTCCCCTCCCCCATCATTAATCCCTATTATCACTGTGGTACCATTGATGTCTTCCTGTTAAACATAGCCTATAGTGTGCAATAGCAGTTTCCCCCCATACCCCGATAATATAAACTCAGTGTACAACGTTCACACCTTTGAAGTAGTTCATGTAAGAGCCTACTTACATTTGTAGTGTTAATCAGTGGGATACATGGCTCTATGCAACCCCTTTCAATCACGTGCACCTTCAATATGGCAATATTACTTATAGACACAGTAATGAACTGCCTTCACTTCTATCCATTCCCTTCCATTTAAGTTTGATCTCATTAGCTAACAGTTCACCCATCTGTAGTTTCTCTACATCTCTGGGTCCCCTACATTCTGCATTATAAGCCTCCAAATTTACCTTTACCAAGGTCATAAAAGCGAAATCATACAGTATCTATCCTTGTATGTCTGGCTGATTTCACTAGCATTATGTCCTTCAAGGCTCATTGATCTTGTCATGTGCTTCAGGACATCATTTCCTCTTACTGCTGCATAATAGCCTATTGTATGTGTACACAGCATTTTATTAATCCACTTTTCTGTTGATGGGCATTTGGATTGTTTCCATCTTTTGGCAATTGTGAATAATGCTGCTATGAACATTGGTGTGCAAATGCCTGTTTGTGTCACTGCTTCCAGCTGTTCTGGGTATATACTGAGTAGTGATATTCTGGGTCATAGGGCAACTCGATATTTAGTTTTCTAAGGAACCACCAAACTGTCTTCCATAGTGGCTGCACTTTTATACATTCCCACCAGCAGTGCATTGAACACCATTATACATTCCCACCAACAGTCCCAATTTCTCCGTATCCTCTCCAACATTTGCAGTTTCCTGTTTGTTTAATAGCAGCCATTTTTATAGGTGTGAGGTGGTATCTCATTGCAGTATTGGCCTGCATTTCCCTTATAGCTAATGAAAATGAGTATCTCTTCACGTGCTTTTTAGCCATCTGTATTTGCTCTTCAGAAAAATACCTATTCGTATCTTTAGCCCATTTTATAACTGGGCTGTTCGTTCTTTTGTTGTTGAGTTTATGATTTCTTTATGTATACAAGATATCAAACATTTATCCAATATTTGATTTCCAAATATTTTTTCCCATTAAGTTGGCTGCCTTTTCACCTTTTTGACAGTCTCTTGAGGCACAAAAGTATTTGATTTTGAGGAGTTCCTATTTGTCTATTTTTTCCTTTTGTTGCTTGTGCTTTGGGTGTAAAGTTTAGGAAGCTACCTCTTATTACTAGGTCTTGAAGATGTTTCCTTATATTTTCTTCTAGAAGTTTTATGGCACTGATTTTTATATGTGTGTGTTTGATCTACCTTGAGTTAATTTTTGTATAGGGTGTAAGGTAAGGGTCCTCTTTCATTCTTTTGGCTATTGACATCCAGTTCTCCCATGCCTATTTATTGAAAAGACTATTCTGTTCCAATTCAGTGGATTTGGGGGCCTTACTGAAGATCAGTTGACCATAGAATTAGTAGTCTACTAGCACATTCTCAATTAAATTCCATTGATCAATATTTCTATCTTTGTACCAGTACCATGCTGTTTTGGCCACCGTGGCTTTATAGTAAGCTTTAAAGTGAGGAAGTGATAGTCCTCCCACTTTGTTCTTTTTTAGCATACTTTTAGCTATTTAAGGCCTCTTTTCCAAATCTTCAAAGTAGATTGTTAGAATTTTTATTGGTATTGCATTGATCTGTAGATCGATTTGGGTGGAATTGACACCTTATCGACATTTAACCTTCCTGTTCATGACCAGGGAATGTCTTTCAACCTATTTAGATCTTCTTTGATTGATTGATTGATTTTTATTTCATTATTATTATTATTATTATTATTATTATTTTGTATGGACAGGCACTGGGGAACGAACCCGGGTCTCCGACATGGCAGGCGAGAACTCTGCCTGCTGAGCCACCATGGACCACCCTTCTTTGATTTATTTTAGCAATGTTATGTAGTTTTCTGTGTATACGTCCTTTACATCCCTATTTAAGCTGATTTCTAATTACTTGATTCTTGTAGTTGCTATTTTGAATGGAATTTTTTCCTTATTTTTCTTCTCAGGTCATTGTTTGTGTATAGAAACATTATTGATTTTTGTGCATTAATCTTATGTCTCACCACATTGCTGAATTTGTTTATTAGCTCAAGAAGCTTTGTCATAGATTTCTCAGGATTTTCCAAGTATGCTATCATGTCATCTGCATATAATGAAACTTTTACTTCTTCCTTTCCAATTTGGATGCCTTTTATTTCTTTTTCCTGTATAATTGCTCTAGCTAGAACTTCTAGAACAATGTTGAATAATAGTGGTAACCGAGGGCCTTCTTGTCTCATTGCTTATCTTAGGGAGAGTGCTTTCAGGCTCTCACCATTGAATATGATGCTAGCTATGGGTTAGTCATATAGAGCTTTTATCATATTGAGGCAGTTACCTTTGATTCTTATCTTTTGAAGTATTTTTATCAGAAAAGGATGTTGAATTTTATTGAATGCTTTTTTCAGCATCAGTCGAGATGATCATGTGATTTTTCTCTTTTGATTTGTTAATGTGCTGTATTACAATATTTGATTTTCTTGTGTTGAACCACCCTTGCATTCCTGGTATAAACCCCACTTGGTTGTGGTGTATAATTCTTTTAATATGCCATTGTATTTGATTTCCTAGCATTTTATTGAGAGTTTTTACATCTACATTCATTAGGGAGATTGGCCTGTAGTTTTTCTTTCTTACAGCATCTTTACCTGGTTTCAATATTAGAGTGAGTTAGCTTCATAACATGAGTTAGGCGGTGTTCCTTTTTCCTCAAATTTTTTGGAAAAATTTGAGCAGGATTGTGTCACTTCTTCTTGGAATGCTTGATAAAACTCCCCTGTAAAACCATATGACCCTGGGTATTTCTTTATAGGAAGATTTTCAATGACTGTTTGAATCTCTTTACTTGTGACTGGTTTGTTGAGATCTTCTATTTCTTCTTGAGTCAGTTTAGCTTGCTTGTGTGTTTCTAGTAATTTGTCTATTTCATCAAGTTGTCTAGTTTCTTGACACATAGTTGTTCATAACATCCTCTCATGATTATTTTTTCATTTCTTCAGTGTCCATGGTAAGGAGTACCTCTCATTTCTGATTTTATTTGCATCCTCTCTCTTTTTTTCATTGTCAGCTTAGCTAGGGGTCTAACAATTTTATTGATTTTCTCAGAGAACCAACTTCTGTTTTTATTGACTCTTTTTGTTGATCTTTTGTTCTCCAATTCATTTAATTCTGTTTTAAATTTGTGATTTGTCTTCTTCTATTTGGTTTGGGGTTACTTTGCTGTTCTTTCTCTAGTTCCTCCGGGTGAGCAGTTGAGTCTTCAATTTTTGCTCTTTCTTCCTTTTTAATTTAGGCATTTGGGTAATAAATTTCCCTCTCAGTGCTGCCTTTGCAGCATCCTACAAATTCTGATATGTTGTATTCTCATATTCATTCATCTCCAGATAGTTACTGATTTCTCTAGCAATTTTTTCTTTGACCCACTGGATGTTTGAGAGTATATTATTTAATCTCCATATATTTGTGAAATTTCTTGTTCTTTGGTGATTGTTGATTTCCAGCTTCCTTCCAATGTGATCAGAGAAAATGCTTTGAATACCTTAAATCTTTTTAGATTTATAGAAGCCTGTTTTGTGCCCCCAGCACATGATCTATCCTGGAGAACATTCCATAAGCACTAGAAAAGAATATATATCCTGGTGATTTGGAGTGTAATAATCTGTCTATGTCTGTTAAGTCTAATTCATTTATCAAATTGTTTAAGTTCTCTATTTCCTTATTGATCCTCTGTCTAGTTGTTCTATCTATAGAGGAGAGTGGTATGTTGAAGTTTCCCACTATTATTGTTGAAATGCCTATTGCTCCCTTCTGTTTTACCAATGTTTGTCTCGTGTACTTTGGAGCTCCTTGATTGGGAGCATAAACATTTATGATTGTTATTTCTTCTTGGTGAATTTTCCCTTTTATTAATATGTAGTGTCCTTCTTTGTCTCTTATGACTTCTTTACATTTAAAGTCTAATTTGATTTCCCATCTAGATGTTCTATCTATTGATGAGAGTGGTGTATGGAAGTCACCAACCATTATTGTAGATGTGCCTATATTTCCCTTTAATTTTGCCACTGCTTGCCTCATGTATTTTGGGGCACCCTGGTTAGGTGCATACATATTTGTGATTGTTATTTCTGCTTGGTGGAGTGCCCCTTTTATTAATACATAGTGCCCTTCTTTGACTTAAAGTCTATTTTGTCCAATATTAGTTTAGCTATCTCAGCTCTCTGTCTCTCTTTTTTTTTTTTTTTTTTTTTTTTTTTTTTTTTTTTTGGTTACCATTTGCATGGAATATATTTTTCCATCTTTTCCATTTTAAGCTATTTGTGTCTTTAGGTCTAAAGTGAGTCTCTCATAAAACAATATATAAGTGGATGGTGCTTTTTATCCATTCTGCCAGCCTGTATGTTTTGACTGGGGAGTTAATCTACTAACATTAACTGTTATTACTGTAAAAGCAGTACATATTTCAGTCATTCTGTCCTTTGGTGGTTTTTTTTTCTTTTGTCTCCATTTTCCTTTATTGCAAACTCCTTTACTGTATAGGTGATATTTTGTGATGTGTCTGATTGCTCCCTTCCTAATTTCAGCTTCTGTATGTATTTAAATACTTTCTTTATGGTTACCCTGGGGTTTTTATTATACAACCTACATCTAAAACTTACCAATTTGAGGAGATACCAACTTAGTTTCAACAGAATACACAATTTATGCTCCCATATCCCTCTGTTTCCCCTCCTTATGTTGTTTTTGCACCACTTTATCACTTTATATTTTGCATGTCTATTATTAGCAAATATGCTTTTTTCCTGTTCAATTGTATCCTGATTCTTATATGAATTAAAGTGTAGATTTGTATATTGAGGATACAGTATCATTAATTTTTGCATTTATCTTTTAATTACCCTTACTGATGGTCTTCATTTCGTCACACTACTCCATGCCACTCTATCCTGTCTTTTCCTTAAAACCTACAGAATTCCCTTTAGTAATTCTTATAGGGCAGTTCTCTATATAATGATATCTCTCAGTTTCTGTTTATCTGTGAGTATTTTGAACTCTCCCTCAGTTTTGAAGGATAGTTTTGCCAGGTAAAGAATTTTGGACTGGCAGTTTTTCATCCTTTAGTACCTTTCTCTTCCTGCTTTCAGAATTCTCTCTTCATCTTTGACATTTGACAATCTGCTTAGTATATGTAAGTCTGTTAGGATTTATTCTGTTTGGAGTATGTTGAACTTCTTGGACATGTGTATTTGTATCTTTCATAAGAGTTGGGAAGTTTTCAGCCATTATTTCCTCAGATGTTCTTTCTGCTCCTTTTCCCTTCTCTTCTCCTTCTAGGACACCCAAGGCATGTAAGTTTGTGCTTTACATGCTGTCACTCAAATCCCTGAGACACTGCTCAATTTTTTCTAGTCTTCTCTTTATCTCTTCTTCTGATTGCATGATTTTGATTGTCCTATCTTCTAGTTTGCTGATTTTTTCCTTCTGTTTCTTCAAATTTGCTGTTTTATGCCTCTAGTTTATTTTTAATCTCTACTATTGTGACTTTCATCCCCATAATTTCTGTTATGTTTCATTTTATGTGCTCAAATTCTTCTTTATGCTCACACATTGTCTTCTAATATCCTTTATCTCTTTGTGCATATTTTCCTTCATCTCCTTGAACTGATTTAGGTGTTTGTTTGAACATCTTTGATTGATTGTTCCAATTTCTGAATCTCCTCTGAACTAGGCAGTGGTGATTGTTGCACAACATTGTGAATGTACTAAATGCCACTGACTTGTACATTTGAAATGTTTGAAATGGTGACATCTATGTTATGTATATTTTACCACAAAGAGAAAATTGGTAATATGAAGAATGAAAGGAAGGAAGGAAAGAAAGAAAAGAAGGAAGGAAGGAAGGAAGGAAGGAAGGAAGGAAGGAAGGAAGGAAGGAAGGAAGGAAG
>PVIY010006495.1:66961-87423 GCA_004026745.1 Myrmecophaga tridactyla | reverse complement strand
TCAGGACTTATCTGGACCAGGGACCCATCTGGAGGTTGTAGGTTTCTGGCAATTTACTCTAGTGCCTGGAACCCTTGTGGAATTGTATAAATCCCCCTAGGTGTTCTTTACGGTTGACTAGAATGGTCCTGGTTGGGAGTTGGCAATTTATGATAGGTAGCAAGGTCTACCTGAAGCTTTTGTAAGAGCAGCTTCCAGAGTAGCCTCTCGACTCTCTTTGAACTCTCTCTGCCACTGATACTTTATCAATTATCCTGCTTTTCCCCCATTTGGTCAGGACATAATTGTTGATCCCACGGTACCAGGTCTGGACTCATCCCTGGGAGTCCTCTCCCATATTGCCAGGGAGGCTTTCACCCCTGGATGTCATGTCCCCCGTAGGGGGGAGGGCAATGATTTCACTTGCAGAGTTGCGCTTAGAGAGACTGAGGCCACATCTGAGCAACAACAGAGGTCCTCCAGATGTAACTCTTAGGCATGCCTGTAGGTAGGCTAAGCTTCTCTGCTACCTACATAAGCTTCACTAGAGTAAGCCTCATGATTGAGGGCATGGCCTATTGATTTGGGTGTCCCTAAAGTTTGACACAGTATCAGGGGATTCCCTGATGGTAAGGTTTAATAGTTCCATAGTCTTTCTCTCCCTCCTCAGGGGACTTTGCCAATACTTTTTGATAATCTGGTTAATATACTCTGGGATGTTTCCAGGCATTACAATAATCTGTATAGATTAAAGGACCTCTTTCTCATTCTGTGCTCTGTTTCAGTTGTTCAAATGAACTATACAGATAGGTTGAATTGGATTATTCATTACAGAAAATTTCAGTTCCAGATCAAATAAACCTTTCTTCCATTGGTCTCAAAGAGTATGTGTCATTCTAAAATATAGACACTGTCTTCCTTACCCCTATGTTCTGAATTACTTTAACCCCAACCTGTTCGGCTTTGTTCTTATCTGTAAATATCAAGTTATATATATAAAACAGCCTCTCAGAATCTAGAAATAATAATCACCATTCCAGACTTAATGTGTCTGCTCTAAAAGCTTACAATCTAGGCCCCTATTTTCTTATGAGCATTTTCTTCACACAATTTTTTAATTGTCGTTTTTCATGATACCTGTGAGAGAGTGAGGACAAAATTCACATACAAAAAAATGAGATGTGGTTTAATGTTGATTTTGAAAAAGTCATAGACAAGACAGTAAACCTCATAAGTTGACAACCAAAGTGTCAGCATAACGAGATGGAGATTTCGGCAAAGTAAATTATCAAGAAGTAAAAATTATAATTATTGCATGCATAGTAGCATCTTTTCAGACTAAATAGTTTGCTTGTTGTAAAAAAAGGTTTGGGTCATTAAAAATTTAAAAAACAGACTTAGATATTTAGGTGAATAAAATATATAACGCTACATACTCATAGCAATAGGTTGTTTTATTATTTGTTTGTGTTATTGGTATCATCGGCTATTTAAAGCCCTGAAATGAAAGAATCATTTGGGAGGGTCTGTTGCATACATTACTGGAATTGAATTGGTAGTGTTCACATATTGGTCTGTTCTCTGGGTTAGAATCCTCTTTGCTTCTTTTCTTTCATAGGTGGGACTCTTCCCTGGACATTGTGTTGAGTTAATTAACCAAAAAGTTCCGCAGTCAGTAACCAACTCTGTGCCAAAACCAGGTGAGTATGCTTTTCCATTAGTGTGATTATTTTATCAACTGATTAAAGAGATTTTTCCCTTCCAGTCTAGAACATAGCTTGACTTGCTACTCTTTTTATTTATTTACATGATAGGCATTCTTAATTTAATGTGGTTTGGATTTTTTACTGCATTCTTATTTCTCTATTAATCATTTCATATAGGTTTATATTCAAATTTTTATAGGATTTTAATGAACTATTTGCTTCATTAAGCTTTGTCATTATTTGCTTCTTCAGTTATATAGAGTATTATTAATGAATAAAAAGATTTAAAATACAGGTTTAAATAACTGACATGGAGATGATATGATTAGGTAAAAATAGATGTAGGGAATATATGCTTATTATATATATATATATGAAGTATTTTGCTTTATAAATCTGTGAAGTATTTCACAAATATGTCAAGCAGTGTCACATGGCTAAAAGTCAAGCAAATAGAAATTTTTTATTTATTGGGGATGATTTAATCTGGGCAAGATTTAACAGTACACTGAATCTGGACCTTTTTGATCAGATGAAAATTTTTGAAAGGAAAAAAAAGACCAAAAACATTATAGAGAAAAAGCAAATAATCAAATTTATTTTTCCTAATTTTATTACATTTCCACTGTACCCCCACCTCCCTCTTCTCCTCCTGCCAAAAAAACTATAAAAGCAAAAGAAAAAATTCAGGCCTCAGATTGATTTGAACTGTTTACCTTAAATATTTTAGAAGTGTATAAGAGTAAGAAAATAGAAGTTTATTCTTTCCTTATTTTAAATTTACCTACCTCTGCCTTCAAAGAATACAGTAAACCATCTTGGATTGTATGATATTTAGGTAAAGGGAAAGGATAATAACCCTTTTTTAAAGCTTATTTTTTCATAGATGATAGGGAGCCATTGTTGCAATTTCTCTCATAGGAATTTATTTTAGACAGAGTAACTGTTGCTTAGTAGAGAAACATTTACAGTGTTTACTTGACTAGCATTCTCAGTCTCTTTTCAAGGCATTTTTTTCCTTGTTAAATTCCCTTTCTTTGGGTAAACTTCATTAAAATGGTTTCCTCAGTGTCTGCAGTACTTGTTCAGTAATTGTGCCTTAGTGATTGTGGCAACTGTAGGTTTCTTTGTAAAGTGTACAATTCAGTGATTTTTAGTATATTCACAAAGTTGCTCAACCATGACTATGAACAATTTTTCATTTTTATCCACCCCCCCAAAAAAATCCCATATCCATTAGCCGTCCCTCCCCATTTCCTTTCATATCCCCCCTTGGTTTAGGCAACCACTAATCTACGTTCTATCTTTGGATTTGCCTGTTCTGGACGTTTCCTGTAGTTGGACTTATACACTATGTGGTGTTTTGTAATTGGTTTCTTTCACTTACCATAATGTTTTCAAGGTTTATCCATGTAGTAACATGAATCAGACATTTTGTCTTGCCTCTGATCTCGGGAATGTATCCAGTTTTTCATCATTAAAAATGATATGAGTTGCAGGTTTTTACTAGATTCTATTTTTCAGGTTTAAGGATTTTTCTTCTATTCCTGGTTAGTTGAGTGATTTATCATGAAAGGGCATTGGATTTTTGTCAAATGCTTTTTCTGCGTCTATTGAGATTATCATGTGGGGTTTTATTTTTGGTCATTATTTTGAGGGCATTAAAATTCAACATCAAAAATTTATTGTGATTTCTTGTGTTTTTTTATGCATTTTTCTTAATGAAAGCTATGTTATTAATTTATAAGTTATTTTATTAGTTATTAAGTCTCATTTCTATCATTTTGACTCAGAGATATACCGCAAAATGAGTTTTCAAAAATTAGCTTACTTTTGGCATTAAACTATCAAATGCTTTTGCAAGGTTTGAAGGGAAAGTGACACTTCTAATAAGACTAATCATTAGAAGCTTCTATAATTTGAGAAAGTTGATCAATTGATAGTTCTTGAAGATTAATTTATATTCATAGACTATGTTACATTATTAATTCTAAATTTAGTAATGACATTTAAAAACACAGCCCACCTTCAAAAGCTTTATCTTTTAATTATTGTGAGGAGCATTGTATATTTGACATAGGGAAATGTGCATTCTCAATAGATTTTGAAAAGGATGATGTGAATTCTATCAGCCTCAGGCTTGTTTCACACTTTAAAACTGACTTTGCCTACAGTATAAACAACTTGAATGTTCTACTTATTTTTAACATTGCCATCTGTCACTGTTATATGCCAAATCTGAAAAAAATAGCTATAGTTTGAGACTGAAAATTTAAATCTTGCTATACTATTACACAACAAGGTTAATAGGAAAATTTTTCCTCTTGGAGCTGTTCCTAAAACCTTCAGTATGTTCAATTATTTATATGTACCAAAATAAAATGAATGAGTCACAGTTGCCTAATACAGTTAGCAAGTATCCATGGTGCCATAAGAAAAAGAACGTGAGAGAATAAGGGAGAAAAGAAGAATAAGAAAAGGGTGAAAGTTTGTCCATAAGAAGTTGGCATTTAGTTTATTCACCATAGGGCATGGCTTGATGAAGAAAGGTGAGGAAGGGATAGCTCATATGGTTTTCTTTGTATTATCTTGTTTGGAATTTACTGGACAATTTGGATCTATGTATTGATATCTTTCTTCAGATTTGTAATGTTCTCGCCTGTTATCCTTTCAAATATTTTTGTCCAATCATCTCTCTTGTCTCCTTTACACGGCCTTTGTGCTCTTTGACGCTGCCCTACAGTCCTTAAACTCCCTGTTACATACTGTTTCCTCTTTCGTTTCAGCTTGGATGCTCTGTTGGCTTAGCATCAAGTTCAATTCCTTCTTCTGCTATTCACAGTCTTCTCTTAAGCCCATCTAATAAGTTATTTTATTCTTATATAATAGTTCTCATTTCTAGGAACAACATTTATGTCTTTTCATATTGTCTGCCATTTCCACTAAAGAGAGGGACAGAGGGAAAAAAATCTGAGTTTACTCCTGAAGCATAAACTTCTGCAAATGAAGGATTAGGGAGTTGAGACGGACCTTCCTTCTGAGATGAGTTAGAGAAGTTGGAAAGAAATATAAAACATCTCTTTGAATCCTTGTAGAGTTAAAAAGGCATCAGTGAGCTAAGATTAAACAGAAGAAGGAAACTGAGAGGGATGACCCCAGCATATGGTGACATTTTTTCCTTACCATAATCTGCTGTGGGGTAGAGGAAGTCATAGGACTAGGAAGACAGAATTAGAATCCAGAGCCTGACATGCTGATAAACGCTCCAAGTTTTGAGTTGGGATTTTTGTGGAAAATGACAAACTGATTTTAAAATTTATATGAAAAGGCAAAGAGCCAAGCATACCTGAGACATTTTTGAAAAAGAACAACAGCAACAAAATGGTCAGACTTACTATAATAAAGATCAAGACTTATTACAAAGCTATAGTAATTAAGATACTGGTATTGAGGCAAGGATGGACAAATAGATCAGTGGAGCAGAATAAAGAGTCCAGAAGCAAACCTGTGTGTGTATGGATACTTGACCTATGACTAAAGTGCCACTGCAGAGCTGTATGAAAACAACAGTCTTTCTAATAAGTGGTACTGGGTCAACTGGATATCCATATAGGGAAAAAAATTTAACCCAGTTCTCATTTACAGGAGAATTATGGATTTTTATGTGAAAGGTAAGATAATAAAATTTTTGGAGGTTACGTTAGACATACAGTATGAATCATAACACGAAAGGTTAATGCTCAAATTTAATTAAAATTAACAACTTTGTTTCATCTTAATGTGCTATTAAGACAGTGAAAAGTCCGTTACCAAGTTTGCAGTGCACATATCTGGCAAAAGTCTTATCACCAGAGTATGTAAAAAAATCAGTAGGAAAAGGGCGTATAAACTTTAAAAAGACTGGAAAACTTGCAGAGGTAATTCACTACAGAAAATATCCCATATGCTTAATAAGCATATGAGAAGATGCTCAACATTGTTAGTCTTCAGAGAAATGGCACCGTGGGATCAACAATTCCATCCTGACCAAAAGGGGGAAAAGAAGTGTAACTAATAAAGTATCAGTGGCAGAGAGAGTTCAAATAGAGTTGAGAGGCTACTCTGAAGATTGCTCGTGTGCAAGCTTCAGTTGGACATTGCTACCTATCATAACCTGCCAGACCTCAACCAGGACCATTCCAGCTAATCCTAAAGAACACCTAGGGCAATATATAAGATTCCACAAGGTTTTTATACACTAGAGTAAGTTTCCAGAAACCTACAAACTCCACATGAGTCCCTGGTACAGGTAAGTCCTGAAACCGAGAGGGCCCAGCCTCTCCAAAACATCATATAGTTCCATCTCCCTACCCAATATTCGTGACAGAACCTTCCAACATGAAGAAGTTAGAATGGCCATAGCCCAAACATCCTAAAGAGAGGGATGGAAAGATCAAAGGTGATGGTGGAGTTATACAGAGAAGATAGGATTTAACAAATGAATGTGAATGCTGTATCAATTTTACTAGTCTTTTAGTTTCCAGTATCTTAGAGCAGCTAGAAGTAAAAACCTAAAATTGTGGAACTGTAACCCATGTCAAACTCTGAAATATGTTCTACAACTAATTGTGTTGTGCTTTGAAATTTATTGCTTTTTTGTATATATGTTATTTTTCACACACACACAAAAGAAACGAAGTCAATTGTGATTAGAAAGAAATATTTAAGCCTTCTAGCCTCCTATATTTTGGAGCAGCTAGAAGGAAAAATCTGAGAGGATCGTATCATAGCCCATGACAAACTCTGAGATCTGTCCTGTAACTACTTGTTGAAGTTGCTTTGGAAACTATTGCTTTTTTATTTTTTTGCTATGTATGTATGTTATACCATGCAATAAAAAAGTTAAAAAAAAAAAAAACCAAACAACTCATTGACACCTTAATAATTCAAGAGTACCATTACAAAAGTTGGCAAAAATATAGATTAATGGGAGCTCTCATCCACCCTGGTAGGAGCATAATTTGGGACAATTGTTGTTTGGCATTATCTGTTAATGCTAAAACACATACCCTATGACCTGGCAGTTCCACACATAGCTATATACCCATTAATATAATTCATGCACATGGACTAAGAGACATGTACGAGATTGTTCATTGCAGCTTTATTCTTAATAAAATAAAAAACTGGACAAACTAAAGGTCAAACCATAGTGGAATGGATAAAGAAATTCCTTTACACCAGTGAAAATGCATGAGTTCCAGTTATGTGCACCAACATGTATGAACCTCACAAAAATACACATTGAGCAAAAGATGCTTGACACATATTTATATAAATTCTATAATTCCATATATATGTAAATAGAGTTTAAGATCATAGAATTCACTACTCTGTGATGTTAGAAGTTAGGATGATTACCTTTGAAGAGGAGAGAGGTTTCAAATGTTGTGATGGGCAAGAGAGAGCATTCTAGATGTTCTCTAGAACATCTAATGTTCTTTTGATCCAGGTGGTGATTATATAGAATTGCTTACTGTGTTATAATTTGTTGTGTTGTACTTAGGAGCTCTCCAGTTTTCTGAATGTGGCATATTTCAGTAAAATTTCTTTAAAATACAAATCCAAGTGGTATTTGAAATTGCCTTCAATAATCACTTTCAGGTAAACCAGTAGAAACTTTCTGTGTGAAGGGGGATAGACAGGCAAAAGGAAAATATTTCCTTATGCTTACCATAGTCAGAATCCTTCCAAGCCATTGAGATTATTTAGAGGAGATTAGATTTTACTTTGCATTTTTTAAATCCACATGAATATTCTTTGCAGTACTGCCTTAATACAGAAATGTTGAAGATTACATAAATGTCCACCAGTGGGTGAATGGCTAAATATTGCTACTTTCCTTCTGTGAAGTATGTTACCACCAAAAGAGTGACGTAAAGTCGTATGTATAAACCCAGGATTTTTTTTCTATGATCTATTGTTAAATGAAAAAGCAAATCACAGAACAGTATGTCCAATATGATCCCATTATAAATGCACAGGAGCGGATCTGGGAGAATATATACCCATATATTCTCTATTATATTATGTAAATGGAAGGAGAATGGAATTGTAGAGATAGTAAGAGATCTTTTAATTTATTCTGTTGGCTTCTTTATTATTTAAGTACTCTATAATGAATATGTATTACTATATAAAATGTGAAAAAATAGATTGTAAACTCCCCTTAACTCTACCATACCCAAATATGTAATATCCAGTGATCCTTCTTAGTGCAACCACTCCATAAAATAGACATTTTCATGACAATAGATTTAGTACAATTATATTTTTTCATGTATATACCTGAATGTAAAGCAGCACAATTGAGGGGATGGGGGCTCATGCTCCATGCTTGGGTTTTAATCCCTGACCTACTTGTTCCTATTTGTGTGCATGTCATTCAGCTTCTCTGATTTCCTATTCCTTGTCTAAAAAGTGAGACAAGAACTGTGAGGTTTAGGGATAAAGCATTTAAAGCCCTTGCATAGTTAACAAATGGTAACTGTTATCATATCTTATTTACTGCTTTATGTTTTTCTTCTGCTATGTATTTAAATTCTGAGTGACAGTAACTAGACCTATTGAACTTATATATATACATGCTTATTTCATATATTATTTATTGGGTATATCACCAAAACAAATTAATTACAGTTCTGTTCTTTTCATGAGGCCATGATGGGGGAGGGGGAGCCTCTTTGGATAGGCACTTGAACCAAGTTTGCATCATAAAGTTTTGCCTTTTTAAATTTTGTTGTTGTTAGCAGATATAGAAGTAGCCAAGGCTTTCACTGGTCAAAAAATATCTTTTAGTCTTTTCTCATTATATGTAAAGCCTAACTGCACACTGTTTAATAGGAGAGAACATGGGTAGAAGAGAAACTGTCATTTGGTTTTTGGAATGATCTGGATAGGAGGTGATGGTAGCTTGCTCCGGGATGGTAGCTATAAAAGTGGTGAGAAGTGCTATGATTCTCTTTTGGACATGAAGCTGACAGAATTTTCAGACATACTGTGCAAATCATGCAGGTGATTTTCATAGTAGAATGATTGAAATGTAGCCATTGCCTTTCCAGTAAATTCTCTCATTTTCCCTTCCCACACACACAAGATACATCTTAGTCCTTCAGAGGTAGGTGGCCTGCTAACCTACTCTTAAATATGAGAGAAAAGTGATGTGACTGTGCCTACACTATAAGTGGTTACTAGAAGACACAGGATATACCTTGCAGTCTGCCATATTTAAAAACCTTTTATTTTGAAATAATTGTAACTCAGAAGTAGTTGCAAAATAGTGTTGAGAGGTTCCACGTACGACACACCTAACTTTTCCCAGTGGTAACATCTAATATAGCTGTGTAGTACATTATCATAACCAGGAAGTTGACTTTGTCATGATACAGTTAACTGGGACCCAGACCTTACTCCATTTTCACAAGTTTTTACATGGATTCATTTTTTCCCCATAAGTTTTTGTATAGCATAGATCTTAGACTTCTTGGTTTTAGGTGAGAGTTATTATCCTTAACTGTGTAATTCTTCTATACTCAGGCAATCTGTTGTGGGATTTAGTTACTCTTCTCTGTGCTAGGTAAGTTGTACTAAGCATTCACAAAATGGGTTTTCTACAGTATGTACTTTTTCTTTCTTTCTCTCCCTTCCACCCTCCCTCCCTCTTATTTTCTTGCTTTTTCTCTTTCCTTTGCCCTCCTTTGCTGTCCTTAGTACTGACCAAGGAAAGGGTGGGAGGAGGAGTGTTTTTAGTTGAAAATGAAAAAAAGGAGACTGGATTTGCCTTCTCCACTATAAATTAAGTTTGAGAGCCTTTTCTCCTAATTAAAAAATCCATAAATCCACAACTGTTCCATTGGCAAAAATTAACATAATTTATTTCTGCCACATATTGGAATTCTCTATGGTTTTTTGTATTTTAAAATTACATCAATTAGTTGTTTTTCTTTTTGTGGCCTACCAACAATTTTATGTTAAGAGAGGAAGGAACAAATGAATGCGATCAATAACAGAAGACTTGTCATAGTGGCACAATTAATATTCCTTGGGCATGTCAAATCCACCAGTTGCTAGTTGTGTGACTTTGGCAAACTTCTTTACTCTCTACCTTGGTTTCCTCATCTATAAAATGGGAATAATAATAGGATCATCTTCATATTCATAGGGTTATACTAAGGAATATTTGTAAAATACTTCGAATAGTGTAGTTTTTAGAACACTTCACACATAGTAAACACAATAAAATTAGTTTTGCTAATTAAACAGAAACAAAAATCTGAATAGGAAATATACACTGATGTTAGAAAAAGTCCTTTGGGAGATATGCCAACCTCTTCCCATTAATCCATCTCTTCAACTCTAATTGAGTTATCACAGTTCAGTAATGATGTTTAGTAAAAATATTGAATCTCTTCAGTATTTATATTGCATTAATGCACACAACTTTAATAAGAATATTTTTAAAAGTCCCGATTTGAGATTGATTAGTAAGTGCCACTTTGGTAATAGTGACCAGATGTCTTTCACTTGTGCTAATGAATAATTCTGATAGAGGGAGAGAAGTGACTTGGGACCCAATAGTGAAGGATAGTTACGTATTTAATTGTTGGACAGCATATAAGAGAGAATCTCAAACTTGAAAATCTGTTTAATTCTGCTTTTCAGTTCTGAAAAAAAAAGAAAACCTTCTTAATTCTTTTCCCTAATAGATGAGAATTTTTCACACAAAGCAATGCTAATTGATGCTTTGAAAAACAGTGTTAGTGGAATGGCAATTTCATCTGAATCTCAGCAGAGACAAAAAAGCAGGACATGTTTTCTTAGTTTGTTGCTTTTGGCTTAATGATTCAGCCTTTTTCTAGCAATACTTTCTAGATGATTAATTACTTGTCTTATTTTATGTGAGCCTAAAGTGCCAGCATTTCTTAGGTACACTGTCTCTGAACTAGATTTAAGAAAACAAAATGAACAGTTGACTAGTAAGTAATTTTTTTAATGATGAAGGATATAATTAAATATCAATTTCATACTGGTGTGTTCCAATCAGGAAGTACTCATCTGTGTTCAGTTGATGGGTGGAGCCATACTGGGGAAGCCTGTTCTGCAAGTATGAGTTTAGGCTGGGGCGTAGCTGTGGTGTGTGAAGCAGCACTTGCTGGGAGAGATTAAGCTCATGAACAGGAGAGTGCTTGCACACACGCCACTCGGTTTGATTAAGGACTAAGAGCAGGGCCAAGAGAACTGCCGAAAGGGTGCCTGTCTGCAGCTGGAACCTAAAGGTGCTGTGAAGATTTCACTGGAATTATCCTGTAGTGGATAAGAACTGAACCAGTTCAAGTATAATTCCTTCTGTAAGCTTCTGCACAGAATGCCGCGCTGCTTTATCCTGTTGGATCTACTGCTAAATATAGTCATTTAGAATAATTTTAAGTATTGAGCCTAAAGCCTGTACCACAGCAAGAGGTAAGAAGATCACAATCAATTATGCAAATGTTTGTTTCAAACAGCATTCAGAATATTTCACCAACAATATTTTTAGATTATATTTCGGTATGTTACTTTGGTTGCTTTTAGGTGACAAGTTAGCTATTTAGTTATCTAGAAATTGAATAATTGGGCATTAATATTTAACATGTTTATAGGGAGATAATTGTGTTTTAATAGGGATTTTTGTTGTTTGTACCACACAGGTTTTGGCAGCATGTTTCTTATTTTCCCAGTCAGGTTCAGGAAATATCTGTTTTCCTGCTATTACCAGTCAGCTTGATTCTTAATGTTTTCTAGACCTGAGGACAATATAACAAGTTTTCATGAAGTAAAAGAACATACCTTTATTTCTTAAGTAATAATAATGTATCGTGTAATTTTTTTTGGTGGGTTAATGCTGTTTTGTACTATTGATTAAAGGAAGATAGGCAGCTTGATTTGAATTTTGTGTACCATATAAAGAGGCTGTTTATAGTAGAATGAAGTAGTCCTTCTGCCATTTTCCCTTCAAATACTGTTTCCCCTCCTTGTTGGCATTAGTAAGGATAACCATTTCCAGCCATAAAATATTTGTACTGATTTTTTTCTCCAGCAGAGATTTTACCATTAGGGTAGTATTCCATATTTATATAATGCTTCTAAGGACCTTGGAAATGAAGGCTTTTCATTAAATAACATATAGACCAAAATTTTCTCTGGGTCACAAAGTCAGGCGTTAAGAGGTTGAACATATTCCTTTTCAGGATTGCTGCACTATTTTTAAAATTATATCAACATTTTATTTTTCAAAACTATAAATATGGGAATTTCAGAATTCAGAATTCTTTCTCATGCCAATTTTTTTAAAAGTGCCTGTTCTTATATGATAGCGGTTTTAGGCTATAACTTCTCTTTTGAAGTGCTATATAGAATACCATCCGGTAGGCAGTACAAGAAGAAATCTAAAGTTTTTTAGGTTAAGTTTATATTAAGAAAAGTCTGGGAGGCAGGAATGGGAAGTGGTACCATGTTTGTGTGTACCCTTTCTTTAATGACCTCAATCCTGAATTTAGCTTATTCACCTTGTTCTGGAAAGCTGATTCAGGTTCTGGCTTAAGCCCCGTTTCTGGGGAATTCTCAAAGGTTTTGGACCAACAGAGAGAAGGCATAGTCTTATTTATTGACACTGAGTTAAATGCTTGGCATTAAGAATCACAGGAACTCTGAGCAATAGGTATTATTATTATTCCCATAATGCAGTTGAGGGAGTTGAGAATTAATAGGTAATTTACTCAGCTTGGAGTTGGGAAGTGATTAGAGACTGGATTGAAATCCTCAGTTCTGACTCTAAAACCATGCTCTTATTCCTCGTGCTAAAGGTCAGGTCTTTTGTAGGAAAGGCTTCCAAGAATTTTCCCTTTGAAGAGTCCTCATTATCAATTCAGGACTCCTCAAGTGTAGGTACTTTCCTTTCCAAGTCTGGGGTTGGGGTTGGGGTAGGGGGTTTCAAACAGCATTCAGCATATTTCACCAACAATATTTTTAGATTGTATTTCGATATGTTACCTTGGTTGATTTTAGGTGACAAGTTAGCTATTTAACTAACAGGGAACCACAGAAACGAACAAAAAGCACATATGATCATATCAGTGTTCCAGGCCAAACTTCATAGCTTAATAAAGTGCAAAGGTTTACAAAACAATAATAAAAGCATTTAATCTAATCAAGAATATTTTTAAGAAAAGAGATTAAAATATTAAAGTTCTAAAATTTCAGATATCTGGAACTTCATCTAGTATTTTTTGATTGTCCTGTTACCTTTGATATTACCTTGTTCTCCAAAATATGTAGTTGTTATACTTTAATTTTTATAAAAGAGAATGGAATGTTCAAACAATTGTCCTTCTGAAATAGTAGTTTTTAAGCTTCATAACAAATAATGCTAGTTTATTCTGGAAAAGTAAGAGCCCAGGCAATTGAAAAACGCTTAGCACAGATACTTCTATAGCCTGTATGTTATATCTCATGCTAAAATGTTAGAATACCTTTGGTATCAGGAATTTATATCCACTCCATATTTCGTCCTACTCTCTTCTGCTAAAATGCAAATCTTCCTTTTGTTCTGTTTTTAGAAATGAAAGTAGTCACAGTCTTTTATATAATAACTGAGGTGGTAAAATCACTAAGTTAAAAGAAAATAAGCCTTTGATTTTATACTGAGTTGAAGAATAGAAAAAAATTACATTTATTGTTTTAGTTTGTAGTTAAAGATTTTAAAATAAAAATCACTGAATATCAGGTTTAACAAGAAAAATGTAACATTTTATATTAACCTAAAATCACATAAACTAAATTTGAGCTGCCTTCGATATTTATAAAAGAAATGTATAGCTCCTGGAAAAGTAAATATATAATACAGTTAATGAGAGAGGAATATTCTTAATTTTTCCAAGGCAACCCTGATCTTTAAAGATCTAACATGTCATACCCTTTCTGTGTTGTAACTGTCTTCTCAAGTAGAGCAGTATAATGGTTTCATTCTTAATCCTGAAGAAGATTAAGATAAAGAAGAAGAGATACAGTTTTATTCAAATGTCCAAATATTGTAGTTAAACCACTGGCATCCATTCAAAATAAGAGTTATCCTGAATATTCTGAAAAAAGAGACCTCTTTTCTGCTTCTTTTCCAAGTGAATTGTTCTTATCTCTTCTGTCTGAAAAATTATTCTCTGAAGTTTACTCCAGATTTATTTTCTAGGTCTTTGAAGTCATCTGTTTGCATTCTAGTCACTAATGCCTTTTGAAATCCTTCTTCTCTCACATAAATAGAGGGAAGCCTATTTGACTTATGTAACTGTGAGTCTTTTCCACTTTTCAATCAAGAGCCATTACTGTCAGTGCTATTTTAAATTTAGCCTCAAGGGTGTACATGACATTTCTCAGATACCTGATTTCCTCCCTTTGAGGCTGGAATGTACAGCTATCACGCTGTCTCGGTCATGCACATTCCAGCACCTCATCCCTGAGCTGGCCCCAGATATTTTCTCTGTGGCAGTCTTTGCAGCTGTTACACCCATCAGTTAAAGAATTGTTATATTCAATCTCTTACTTCCCAAATTGCTTATTATGTATTGATCAGAAAAGGATTTCATACTCTCTGGTTCTACTTTAACAGTATGTCAAAATTAAAATCTCAGTTTAGCTAAAGATGATTTTTGGACATATACGTGGGGGGCAGGAATGGAATCTGAGGCTGAAAACTGCTGTATTCTCGATTTGGAAATTAGTTGCTATCACTCAGTGATTCCTAGAGAGACAGTGAAGATTTTGCATTTTGAGCCTCAGCCTGAGAGAATATCAGTTTTCATATGTACTATTTACTCATTTTATTTCTAACTATAGTGAATTCCTGGAACCCATGTTAAAAATCAATCTTTAGGGCAGGCTGCTATGTTTCTCAGCAGGCAGAGTTGTCACCAGCCATGCTGAAGACCCGGGTTCGAGTCCCGATGCCTGCCCATATTTAAAAAAAATTAATCTTTATAAAGTACATGACATTTTCTGAGAAGAACAATATTATAAATGGCACTCGCACTGTTCAGAACAAGGTCTTGCCAGCAAATAAATGAAAGCAATAAATGATAGTCTGACATATGGCATGATCAACAATGGTGAATGTCTATAACAATTAAAGATCATACAGTTATGCATCAAATTATACATCAAGTCCTGGAAATAGTTATAAGCATGTTGGGTTGATTAGTTATACAAGGACTCCTTATAACGATTCTGAGTATTCCTGGAGCTAAATAAATAAATATGCAAGCAAAAAAGTTGAATAGAAATAAATTTGTTTGAAAAGTGCTAAAGCTATTACACTAGATGTAAAATGGTAACATCTTAACAATGATCTTTTTTTGTTACATTAAGTTTTTATAGCAGGCCATTTCCAAGATGATTTAGAAGGCCTAATATTTTTTTGATACCACTGTCCAATGAAGTTTTTTTTTAAAACCCAAATTTTCATGAGATAATTTTAAATACTATTCATTGTTATTTTATTTGATTGTATGTTTAATGCAAGAACACTGGGAATTACATAAAAGTTCAAAAATAAAATTATATGTAATAAAAATAAAATTTTATGTAATTTAATCACTGAAAGCAACAAATAATTGTTTGCTATGTATGTTCTTCCATTGTTATGTAGTAATATATAAAAATACCATTGTATAACTTCCTTTTTAACTAAATACCTAATTTGGACATTTCCTCATGTTATTAAGCAATCTTCCTCATTTTTAATGCTTTGCAATACTCTATTAAATGAAAGTATCATAATTTAGTTAACCGAACCCATTTGGATAGAGTATTATTTCCACTGGTTTTGCTATTCTGAATAATGTCACATTGAATGTTCTAGAGCCATAATCTTTCTAAGCCTCTAGGGATTTTCTTAGACTAAATACAAAGAAGTAGTATTGCTAGATCAAAAGATGTACCCATCTTAAAAATTTTTGAAGCAGATTTCCAAGTAGTACCACAAAAGGGAATCTTGGACAGTGTGTATTCTGCCAACAGAAAATGAAATTTTAGAGAGTCCTAAGCTAATAGGTAAGTGGCCCAGCATTCATCTATCCATCCATCCTTCCATACATCCATCCCTGTAACCATTCAACAAATTTATGGAGCATGTACTCTACTCTAGATACTAGGGAACACAGTGGGGAAAAAGACAAACATAGCCCCTGTCCTCCGTGTACTCACAACCTAGTAGGGAAACCAGACATTTCAACAAGCAATTACAATAAAAGGTGATCAGTTTAGCCTTGCTACTGCTAACATTGTGACAGTATGTCCCATTAAAAAAAATGCTCCTGCTTTATTCCAGGGACTAAGTGTCCTGTGCTGGAAACTGGATCTCCTTATTCTATTCCAGGAACCATCATGCTCTCGTGTCTTCTTGTGTAGATGCTATAGTCCTGTTGAGAACATGCCCCTCAGTCTACACAAATTATCCATGACCCTATTCCAGACTCCAGCAGCATGACACCCCTTCTCTGGAAAGTAATAAAAATCTTGGCTGTTTTTGGCTTCACTTTGCTTACTTTATGTCAGGCCCTCTGCCAAGCACTTAACACACATCATTGAATTCAGTTAACAATGCTGTGAGTGACACTATTATTATCTCCATTTTACAAAGAAGAAAAGTGAGGACCAGAGAGTTTAACTTGCAAACAGTCAGATAGCAGAACTGGGACACGAATTCCAGTCTTTCTGACTCTGCATTTCATTGTTCACCTGGGTCTGTCTATGCTCTGATCTGGTGCTTTTCCGTGCCTGGCTGGGCATCCCCTGATCATCCACTGCTAGGCCCATCTCCAAAGGCCTGCTGCACCCAATGAACATCTGAGGTCTGTCTCTCTCCAGACTCCTGCTCTGACAAGGTATTAGGCTGTCCAAGGGAAATTCAGATTTCCACTGCCAGTGAGTCCTAAAAGCATGGACCAAAGTCTACCTGCTTCACAGTCAGTTGAGATCCTTGATTATAGAAAGGGTCCAATAACCCACTCAGTAAAAATATTTGGCCCCAAGAGTGTTCTTTTTCCCTGATTTCTGAGACGCTCTAACGTTTGAAAAAGTTTCCTGATGAATCTGCCAGTATAGCTATATAGAACAGTTGTTCAAATGAAGCCCCAAATTAAAAGATATTTTTTAAATCTCCATTTGAATTACAGAAATAAATCCTAAAGCAAAAGCATTGTTATAACTGGAGCAAAGAGCCCTAAGGTGAGATGGCATCACTGACCTACCTGGTGCCAGTGTTCCCATTAAGCAAGGGATTTGGTGGGTTTGCCTGATCTACCTGTACATGTATCCAGCCAAGGCACTGGGGTGAGGTAAATGAGGAGAGAAGGCAGAGGACAAAAAAAAAAGGTACAGTGATAATGTTTGAAGAAGAACTAGTGTAAGCCAGAGGCAGGAGGGATATTGACTGATTAGTATGACCAGGCAAATTAATCTCCTGGCTCCTATGTAGCTCTCTGACTTAAAGTAAGCAGGAGTCAATGGGCTAAAAACCCTAAATTCAACAGAGTCATTAAGTCACCATGATTCCTTTTTTCCCCCTAAAATCAGGTTTATTGAGGTATAATTCACATACAGTAAAATTTACCCTTTTAAAAAAATATCTTGTGGTCTTTATTAAACATTCTTATAGAAGAAAGTTTTCATTTTTATATTTGTCTTAATTTTTTTCTGTTATTTCTGACTTAATCCTGTTGGCTACACTAAGCAATGATTTTTTCCTTTTTTTTTTTTTTGTTTTTTTATTTAAAGGAGTTGTAGGTTTGCGTAAAGTCATGAAGAAGTACAATATCCACATATATCCCATTTCGATTTACTAATGCTGCCAGAATGCAGTTTACCAGAAATGGATTGTCTTTTACAAAGGGGATTTATTAGGTTACAAATTTATAGTTCTAGGACCATGAAAATGTCCAGATTAAGGCACCAACAAGAGGATACCTTCTCTCAAGAAAGGCTGATATTGGGGTTTCTCCATCACATGGAAAGGCATGTGGCTGGTGTCTGCTGGTCCTTTGCTGCTGGATTCCATTGTTTTCAGCTTCTTGATTCCAGTGGCCCTCCAAACATCACTTCGCTTCTCTGGGGTCAACCCTGGATTTCATCTCTTAGTTTAGCATCTCTAAACATCTGTGTCTTGGTTGCATTTCTCTGCTGTCCATTTTGGTTCTGGCTCTTCTCTCTCCATAAGCTCCTTTAAGGACTCCAGTAAACTAATTAAGACCCAACTTGAATGGACGGGGTCACGTCTCCATGGAAACAATCTAATCAGAAGACCCCACCCCACAATAGGTCTGACCTCATAAGATTGGATTGGAATTAAAAGACCATGGCTTTTCTGGAGCGTATAATAGTTTCAAACCAGCACCTGACCCTATTGTTGACACTTTGCATTGCTGTGGTACCTTTGTTACAATTGATGAAAGAATATTAAAATATTACTAACTATAGTCTATAGTTTGCATTAGGTGTATTTTTATAATATGCCACCCTATTATTAACACCTTGTATTAGTGTTGTAAACAATTAGTGTTGTGTGTTAAAATTCATGAAGGCGCATTCTTATTTTTGTACTATTAACCACAGTCCATCAGCCACTACGGGGTTCAGTGTGTTATAGTCCCATGTTTTATCTTCTGATTTTCCTTCTAATAATACACATGACCCAAAACTTCTCCTTTCAGCCACATTCACCAGCATAGTTAAGTGCTGTTAATTACACTCATAATAGTGTACTGCTATTACCACTTTCCATTTCCAAACATTTACAATCAACTTAAATAGAAATTCAACACAAATTAAGCATTAGCTTCTCTTTCTGTCCCCTAGTAACCTGTATTCTAGATTCTAATGCTATGAATTTTCTTATTATAATTAGCTTATATAATTAATGAGATTTGTCCCTTTGTGTCTCACTTATTTCACTCAGTGTCCTCAGGGTTCATCCATTTTGTCACATGCCTCAGGACTTCTTTCCTTCTTACATCTGTATACTCTTTCACCATATGTACGTATCACATTTTGTTTATCCATTCATTGGTTGATGGACACTTGGGTTGCTTCCATCTTTTTGGCAATTGTGAATAATGTTACTACGAAACTGTCTGTTTCAGTCCCTGCTTTCAGTTTTTCTGGGTATATACCTAGAAGTGGATTGCTGGATCATATGGTAGATCTATACTTAGTTCCCTGAGGGACAGCCCAACTGTCTTCCACAGCAGCTGCATTATTTTACATTACCATCAGCAGTGAATGAATGTTCCTATTTCTCCATCCTTTCCAACAGCACTTGTAATTTTCTGTTTTTTAATAGTGGCCATTTTAGTAGGTATGAAATGATACCTCATGTTTTTTATTTTCATTTCCCTAATAACTAGTGATGTTGAACCTCTTTTCAGGTATTTTTTGGCCATTTGTATTTTCTCTTTGTTTAAAATGTCTTTCCTAGTCTTTTGCCCATTTTTAAATTGGGTTGTTTGTCTTTTTATTATTGAATTGTAGGATTTCTTTATACATTCTGGACAATTAAACCTTATCAGATATGTGGTTTCCAAATATTTTCTTCCATTAAGTAGACTGTCTTTTTACTTTCTTGACGAAGTCCTTTGTAGCATGAAAGATTTTAATTTTGAGGCAATCCCATTTATCTGTTTTTTCTTTTGTTGCTTATGTTTCATATGTAAAGTCTAAGAAACCATTGCCTGTCACATAGTCTTGAAGATGCTTCCTTACATTTTCTTGTAAGCGTTTTGTGGTCCTGGCTTTTTTATTTAGGTCTTTGATCCATTTTGAGTTAGTTTTTGCATAAAATGTGCGATACGAGTCATCTTTCATTGTTTTGCATATGGATATCAGGTACTCCCAGCACCATTTAAGAGACAGTTCTACCCCAGTGGAGCAGATTTGGTAGCCTTGTCAAATACTAATTGGCTGTTATCGTGAGGGTCTGTTTCTGGACTCTCCATTCGATTCCATTGGTCACTGTATCTGTCTTTATGCCAGCACCATGCTGTTATGTCTAATGCATCTTTTAATATGTTTTAGAGTCAGGAAGTGTGTTTCAACTTCATTCTTTTTCAAGAAATTTTTGTTTCTTCGGGGCCCCTTGCCCATCCAAATACATTTGATAATTGGCTTTTCCATTTCTGCAAAGTAGGCTGTTGGAATTTTTATTGGGATTGCGTTGAGTTTGTAAATCAATTTGCATAGAAATGGCATCTTAACGACATTTACTCTTCCAATCCATGAACACAGAATGCCATTCTATTTATTTAGGTCTTCTTTGATTTCTTTTACCCGTGTTTTAACAGGACTTTTACATCCTTGGTTAAGCTTATGCCTAGATATTTCATTCTATTCCTGTTGTGAATGCAGTTTTTTTCTTGATTTCCTCCTCAGATTTCTCCTTCCTAGTTTGTGGAAACACTATGGATTTTTGCATGTTGATCTTATATCCTGCCACTTTGCAGAACTCGTTTATTAGCTCTAGTAGCTTTTTTTTTTTTTTTTTTTTTTTTTTTTTTTTTTTTTTTTTTTTTTTTTTTTTTTTTTTTTTTTTTTTTTTTTTTTTTTTTTTTTTTTTTTTTTTTTTTTTTTTTTTTTTTTTTTTTTTTTTTTTTTTTTTTTTTTTTTTTTTTTTTTTTTTTTTTTTTTTTTTTTTTTTTTTTTTTTTTTTTTTTTTTTTTTTTT
>PVIY010006495.1:49110-66861 GCA_004026745.1 Myrmecophaga tridactyla | reverse complement strand
GTATTTACACTTTTATTTAGGCAAGGGCATGGGCTGGTGGCAATCTAGTAGCTTTTTTGTAGATTTTTTTCGGGACTTTCTTTATGTAGGATCATGTCATCTGCAAATAGTGAAAGTTTTACTACTTCCTTTCCAATTTGGATGACTTTTATTTCTTTTGCTTGCCTAACTGCTGTAGCTAGAATTTCTACCACAGTGTTGAATATCAGGGTGACAGTGAACATTCTTGTCTTGTTCCAGATCTTAGAGGGAAAATTTCACCATTGTGTATGATGTTAGTTGTGGGTTTTTCTTATATGCCTTTCATCGTGTTGAGGTGTTTTTATCAAGAAAGGATGCTGGATTTGTGACCCAACATTGGTCTATCTTAGAGAATAATCCATGTACACTTGAGAAGAATTTGTAAACTGTTGTTTTGGGGTGCAGTGTTCTGTATTGATTAGGTCTAGTTCATTTATCATATTGTTCAAGTTTTCTACTTCCTTATTAATCCTTTGTCTAGATGTTCAATCTGTTGATGAGTGTGGTATATTGAAGTCTCCGGCTATTATTGTAGCAACCTCTATTTCTCCCTTCAGTTTTGCCTCATGTATTGGAGCACCATGGTTAAGGTGCATAAATATTTATGATTGTTATTTCTACTTGGTAGATTTCTTATTTTATTAATATGTAGTGTCCTTCTTTGTTTCTTATTACAATTTTGTATTTAAAGTCCATTTTGTCCAGTATCAGTATACCCCAGCTCATTTTTGTTTACTCTCTGTGTGAAATGTCTTTTCCTAGCCTTTCATTTCAACCTATTTGCATCTTTGGGTCTAGGGTCAGTCTCTTGTAGACAGCATATAGATGGTTATACTTTTTAATCTACTCTGCTAATCTGTGTCTTTCAACTGGAGAGTCTAATCCATTAATAGTCAATGTTATTATTGTAAATATAATACTTTAACTTTTTAATCCTTTTGTTTTTATATGTCATGTCTTTTTAAGTGTTTTTACCCTTTTAGTTAACCTTACTGATAATCTTCAAGTCTACACTCTCCTTCGAGCCTTTCTCTCCTGTTTTTGCCTTTCATCCTACAGAGCCCTCTTGAGGATTTTTTGTGGAGAGGATCTCTTGTTGCTAAACGCTCTCAGTTTCTGTTTATCTGTTAACATTTTAAGCTCTCTTTTGTTATGGAAGTGCAGTTTTGCCAGATGAATATTTTTTGGCTGGCAGTTTTTCTTTTTCCGTACCTTAAATATGTCATACACTGCCTTCTTGCCTCCATGGTTTCTGATGAGAAACTAGCCTTTAATTTTCTGTAGTTACCTTGTATGTGATGAATTGCTGTATTCTTATTGCTTTCTAGATTTTCTCTTTATCTTTGGCATTTGGCATTGGTATGTGTTTTGGAGTAAGTCTGTTAGAATTTATCAAGTTTGGAGTACATTGCACTTTCATAAAAGTTGACATTTTTTGTCAATTTTTTCCTCAAATACTGTTTTTTACACTTTTTTCTCTTCTCAAATACTGTTTTTTACATTTTTTTTCTCTTCTGTTTTCCTTCTGGGAAAGCCATGATGCATATATTTGTGTCCTTCATTCTGTCATTCAGTACCCTGAATCTTCATTTTTTTCCATTCTTTTCTCTATCTGCTCTTCTGTCAGTGAGGCTTTGATTGTCCTGTCTTCTAATTCATTGATTCTTTCTTCTGCCTGTTCAAATATGCTAATCTATCCCTGTAGTAAATTTTTAATCTCTTCTGTTTTTAATGTCTTTCATTACCATAAATTATTTTATGTTTCTTTTCATACTTTTAAATTCTTCTTTATGCTCACCCAATGTCTTCATAATATCATTTATCTCTTTAGTCATCTCTTTCTTCATCTCCTTGAATTGACTTAGTAGATTTTTTTGAACAGCTTTGATTAGTTGTTTCAAATTTTATGTCTCTTTCTAAAGTTTGAATTTGTTCCTTGACTGGGCCCTGACTGTTTCTTAGTATAGCTTGTAAATTCTTACTGATTTCTAGGCGTCTGATTATATTGATGAGTTTACTTGAAAGGTCAGTTTCTCTCTCTTGCCTAAGGTTTTATTGCTAATTGGCTTTGTGTTAAGGCTTTTTTTTGACACTTGGTTCAACTTATTCTAGCCTTTTAGAATTTCCCATCTTTGATCAAATTTTTTCAGATCTTTTTCATCTGATTCTTGCCCTGGGTATGTGGTACAATTTTTAGAATTGTACTGTTTTTGTCACTGTTTCACCCCCTGAGTAAAGCTTCCTTTCCTCTGTTTCTTCTCTGGGAATCTTGATTTGTTCCATTTTTGTTTTGCCTCTCTAGATTTGTTTATTCATTCATTCATTCATTCATTCATTCATTCATTTGTTTTACTTTACTTTCATTGCCTCTAGCTACTTTTGTTTGGAAGTCCCCCCAGAGAGGACTTGCCCAAGTCAGTATTTCATAGCCAAAACGGGGCCAGGAACTCACAGAGGGGACACATCCCAAAGCACCCTGGGGAGACAATCAGGAAAGACACCAAATAGTCTTTGTGATGAGTCCCCAAACTATGCTTTCCTTGCTGGCCCATCAAACTGTTCTCTTCAGCAAACTTTTCCCCATGGCCATAAGAAGGTCCTGTGTCTTTGAACTTCTGTCGCCTTCACCTCTATTAGGGGTGGGGTTGAAACAGTGACCCAGTAGTCCTTGTCTGAGGTGGGCTAGAACCATGGCTCAAAACTGGGACCCAGCAATCACAATTTGTCGATCAGAAGCTGTGATCAGTACTCAGCTATGCTGCACTCTCAGCCCCTGAAGAGGGCTTCTCCATCCCTCTGTGTTCACAGCAGTCAGCCAGAACCAGATCCCAAGGCAGCTTGCCGTGAGAGTGGGGATTGGGCTTTTGGAGTTGCTGCTAAGTATTTTACTCACAGTGTTTCACCTCAGTATCTCAGCCTCTTTGTCCTGCTCTTCCCCGAATGCTGTACAATTCTTGCCTCCCCTACATAGTCCCAGAACAGTTGTTTCAGATAGTTTCCTCCTGTCCACTACCTGTTTCTGAAGGGCTGAGTAGTGTACCTCTCTACTCTGCCATCTTCCCTAAGCCATCTTCCCTGGAAGTGCTCTCACAGGTTCAGTGAAATTTTAAATGCTGTCCCTCTTTTTCTCCTGATAAATTTCCCAAAACCAAAGTTACTTTCCATAGACCTTTGAGCATTCTGTGCTGTTCTAATTTCATACTTAGGGTAATTCATGCTCTCTTAGGTATTTTTATTGAAATCTAGAGTTCATAAATTGCATAGACATATTTCTCATTTTTTACATTATCTTCTAGCAGGTTATTGACAGAATCATAACTAAAACCGTATCTGCACATTCTTGGTTCAGTACAGTTTTATTTGCACATGCCTTGCCAATAATAGGCATAATTGAATGGGTGACCTTTATTGGACTATCTGTCTTATTGTTGAAAGGCCATAGATGCTTTCTGCTACTAGATCATTGGCTAAGCATATATTTTTAAATCTTCAAATAGAATTAAGATTTTATGCTTATAGCATATTTTTACTGTGTAACAAATAATATTTCTAGACAGTGCAGAATAGTACCAAATAAAAGGAACTGAAATATGAGTGTAAAGTCATCTGGATAATTATATCAGGATGTATAAAGTATCATTATTCTGATGACATATTTAAAAGTCATTCCATAGACTGTAATGGTAAATTAATTAGGTTTTATTTAATTTATCTGTTTTTCTGAAACAAACTTTAAAGGAGAAAAGTCTAGTGTGAGAGATTGGTTTAGCCATTCAGTTTGAATCATTTGGAGTGTGACATTAGCACAAGGAGATAAAATTAGTTAACATATTAAGAATTGGCACATAGTAGACAATAAATGTTAGCGATCTTATAATTATTGTTATGACATTATTTTCATTTCTAGATTTTCTTTCAGTTTGTGTTTAATGTCTAGTTTAGGATTTAACTTCTTTTTCTTCGTATTACCTTTGTAGAACTAGAAAGAGTGGCTGAATGGAGCCAGGAAAAGGTAGATATATCATAAGATAGTCCAGAGGATTTATAAAGATAAGAAGAGTATAAATGACACAATTTCTTGGGCATTTCCTTATTCCAGCATATAAAAACTTATACTCAAATTGGTTTTCAAGAAGCTCCTTTACCTTGATTTGAAGGGTTTTGTGTTTTGTAAGACCAAAAACACATCCCCAGAATTAATCATCTGTATTTTCACTCACTGACTTAAAGAAATTCCTCTGTATCATTATGCATCCTAAAAGTTTTATTTTTATTGAAAAATATTTATATTATAAAAGGGGAAATTTACTATCAGTTACCACAAAAGCTAGTTTAATTCAGTTCATTTAAGTAATATTTTAGTCATATATTGGAATGTTGCTCAACTACATTTTTCTATAAATGTTTTTTAAACTCATATTCTAGTGATTCACAGCTTAATTTATGAGTCAGTTTATTTGCAAATAATAGCTTTGTTAGTTTAAACTAATTTAATTTACAGTCCCAAGATTCGATAAGAATTAGATCACGTTTTTCCCAGTATGAGAGCTAACTAAACTTGTTCAAAAGCTCTGTTTCTCACTTGCCTTAAGATCTTTTAAGGTCTTATGACAATGCATGGTAAAAAGAAGTTAATTTTTGCATCTCTTGCCAGTATCCCATTTAATAAATTTTAATATACTAAGTAGGGTCGGACAAGTTCACTTCAGCTATTGACTGATAACTGTAGACATAACTATAATATTTCTTTGCTGATGATATTTAAGACATCAGTAACCCACTATAATTATTTGTTTTTAGACTTCTTGTTCTGTTTCACCTGTAGAGTCCTTCTTTGTTTGTCTTCTTTTACTGGAAGCTCACTTCTAATATGTGTAAATTATTCTTATGTTTATTACAATTTCTATGAGGAAAATATACTCTCATGTAAGTCTTTTATTTTTCTATTTCCATGTGCCTTCTCAAGTCTTTGCACTCATTAACATCCCTGCAAAAGATACAGGGAGAAAAGCGTAATGGGATTCATCATATAACTAGAAGACTTTTAAGAATGTAAATTTAGTTTGCCACATTCAAAAATTAAATTAGAGGATCAGTTAAGCAATCATCTTAATAGTTACAGGTAAATCATTTGATAAAGCTCAGTACTCATTCACTTTATATATTTTAGCACTTAGGAATAGGAAATGTTTTAATTTACTTAAAGTTTCTACACAAAACCCCAAGCTAATTTTATTCTTAATGGTGAGATAGAAGAGACAGTCTATTTAAAATGAAGAACAAGATAAGCATTAATTGGATGTCCAGTGAAGTCAGTCCAAAAGAAATAAAAGGATTGGAAAGGACAAAGCAAATCTGCATTCCTTGCCAGTGACATAACTGTCTGTAAACCCAGAAGAATCTACAATCAAATTACTTTACTAGAAATAACAAAGCTTAACAACGCTGCCTAAAAGAAGATAAATAATAGCAACAACAATAATAGCAGCTAACTTTAAGTTTTTTCTGTCCAACACTAAGTGCTTTATTTCCCTTAACTCATTTAAACCACACAGCAATCTTCTTTGGTAGTTACTGTTTTTCATAGATGAACAAAATGAAATACTGAGAAGTTAGATACTTTTCTTATGATCACACATCCTGTAAGTGGCAGAAGCAAAATTGAAACCTGATCAGTCTGACTCCTAGCCCTGTATCACCATGCTAATTGCATTCCTATGTACCAGTAATATGTGATTAGAAAATGTAATTTAGAGAATAGCTATCACTTACAATAGCAACAAAACCCATAAAGTTCCTGAGAATAGCTATACAAAAGTGTGTAAGACCTCTGTGGAAAAAATCAGAAAAATTAAATAAGTAGAGAGATATGCTATGTTTATGGATAGGAAGATTCAGTAACAAAAAGAAGTCAGTTCTATTCCAAAATAATCTGTAATTAAATGCAGCTTCAATGAGATTCCCAGAGTCCCCTTTCCCCATAATTTGAAAAGCTGGTTATAAAATATATATATATAAGAGTAAAGTACTAACAATTTAATGGCAATTTTGAAGAATAAAAGTAAATGAGATGGCTCATCTTTCTAGATATTAAGACGCATTGAAGTGCTAGAAATTTTTAAAGTGAAGTTTGGATAGAGAGATATGCAGATAGACTGATAGAACTGATAGAAGTGAGAGAGCTCAGAAACAGATTCCCCCCATACACACTACATCCTCTTTTCATATAGACTACAATCAAGCTTTCAGTTCAGTGGAGAAAGGATTATTCAATAAAAGGTGATGGGATAATTAGTTGTTTTAGGAAAAAGTGATAAAAGTATGTCTGTACCTCATCCTAAACACACAGAAACTGTTCAGTGTCAACTAAAAACAAAAAAGTGAAAAAAGCAACAGTTTTAGAAGAAATAGAACAAAATATGTATGACCTTGGTGTGAAGGACGATATCTTAAAGCACAGAAATCACGATAAAGACATTTAAAAACGTTATCAACAAAAGGCAAAAGTGAGGGAAGTTTGCAACATATGTAACTCATAAAGGATTCCTTTCCAGGTTATATGAAGAATTCTTACCAATCATTAAGGAAAAAGACAACCAAATAGAAAAATAGGTGAAGGACATCAACAGTTATTTCACCAAAGAGGAGAACTAAATTGATAATAAACATGTGAAGCAGTGCCGAGCCTGAGTAGCAAGCACATGAGAAAGTCCATGTTCAAGTGGAATAAAATTTGATACTCATCAGATTAGCAAAAATGAAGAAGTCTGCAGAACTTGAATATGGCAAAGATATGGAGAATAGAAAACCCAAAATTCTCCCTGTAGGATTGTATGTCAGTCACTCACTTTATAGAATATTTTAGCAAAGTTGAGTGGTTGAAAAATAGAAAATTCTGCAATCCAAAAATTCTACTCCTAGGCCTAAGTGCCAGGGAAATTCTCTCACTTGTGCTAGGGAGACACTCAGGAGATTGCTTAATGCAATATTCTTTATAATCCAAAAACTTGGGAACTCTATAAATGACAGTCAACATGAGACTGGAAATAGAAGTTTTGGTATATACTTCTGAGGGAAAATTTTAATGTAGTTAAAATGAATAGACAGTGCCAAAAGTACAGTGGATAAATCTCAAAATATATAATTTTTCAGAAGGGTTAATATATTGGGATTTCATTTCTTTAAATTATATAAACTTATAAAATGATAATTTATAGTTTAAGGCTGCTTACATATATAGTAAAAGTATAAAAACTTGAGTGAGAATGATAAATAATAAATTTGCAGTATGATTCTGTATAAATAAAATAGGATTTGGTGGGAGAGACATGGGTTTCAAGTACATTTGTAGTGCTTTGTGTCTTTAATTCTTAAAAAGGAAAATAAATCTGAGCATATAATATAGCAAAATGTTAAGATTTTAAAAACTATGACAGGTACATGGATATTTATCACATTGTTCTCTTAAACTTTTCTATATATTTGAAGTATCGAGCAGATTTTAAATGTGAAGATACCTAGGTTTGAGTACTCCTCAATGCCTTAGCTCCCGATTATTCAGGCCAGCCGTAACGCAGGTCTGTTTCTTCTAGTCATGTTTTCCGGTTAGTTTGTCTCATCACTTATATCGTTACAAATGCTAAGCATCCTTCAGTTCAACTTTTTGTTGTTGTTGTTTTTTAACATGGGCAGCATGAAGTAAGCAACCTTTAGTTCAATTTTTTTTGTTTGTTTGTTGTTTTTTAACATGGGCAGGCACCGGGAATTGAACCCAGGTCTTCAGTATGGCAGGCAAGAACTTTGCCTGCTGAGCCACTGGGGCCCACCTTAGATCAATAGTAATCAGGTCAGAACTAAGCATGATACAATAAACCTTTTGTTTCAGCAGTTTTTATCTTTGTTTTCTTGGATTTTACTTTAAAATTTTCTTTTGAATACCTGAAGTTTTAAAACATTAGTCTATGTATATAATAAAGTGAGAAAAATTGATTTGATTCTTGTTTAAAAAAAATTCTTTATTGGTGTGAATAGATAGTATGTTTTAAATCAAAGAAAGTTTATGGACTTTCAAGTTAAAAATCAAACCATTTCAGGCAGTGCAGCAGTGCCTCAGGGGCAGAATTCTCGCCTGCCATGCCACAGACCGGATTCAATTTCCAGTACCTGCCCATGAAAAAAAAAAAATCAAACCCTTTCATATTTGTTCAACATAAAATATTTCAGCGTATAAAACAGAGACTTACAATAATAGAATTTGGAAGGTTATAAAAGAGCTTTAAATATCACGTAGTCCAGCTGCCTGGTTTTATATTTCTCTCTATTAAATTTCCACCAAATAGTCACCTAATCTGTATATAAGAGCTTGGAGTAAAAGAGAAGGTATCATATACACTTTGTAAAAAATTGCATGCTAAAATTACACTCATACTTTAATTTAATCAAGACAATCACATCAGATGATACATCCCCATCCCCACCCTCTAATTTTTTTTCAATTTTAGATCATTTTCACTGGTCCATAGCGACAAAGAATCAACAAATACAGCATCACCAAATGTCGAATCCAAGCTACCCCTTATCATTTGTCCCTCTCCCCCAATTAGTTGCCCCTGGCAGTGCTGTGGCACTGTTGATGTCTTCCTGTTAACTGTTGATCATAGCATGCATTTTTTAGTCTCCCCTCTATATCCCTTTACTAGTGAAATTTTGTCTAGTATCGAACCTTTGAAATAGTTCATGCGAGAACTTACTCATAATTGTAGATTTAATCAGTGAGATACCTGGCATTATACATCCCCTTTCAATCATAGTCACCTTTTTTTTTTGTCTTTTAAAACTTTTTATTGAAGGATAACATACCACATCCAGAGAAATGTTAAAAAACATCTACAACTTGGTGAATTTTCACAAAGTGAACAAACACATTCAAGTAAACAGCATCCAGATCAAGAAACATAACATTACTAGAAAGAACCCCAGATGCTTCCTGGGCCTCTTCCAGTCACTGTCCTCCCCTAGGCTCCCACAACCCTGGGGTAATTATTATCTCGAGGTCTAATACTATAGATTAGTTTGAAGCCATGGTGTTAACATTTAATCCAAAAATTTTTGGAGATTCCTTTAGTGAGCTTAAGATAAAAAGACAGAAACATGAATATAAACTATTATCCTTTGACTTCTTTCTCTTTCTGAAGTACTTTAGGCTAAACAATCATAGTCACCTTTAATATGGCAATGTTACTTATAATCCCACTAATGAACTACCACCACTTCTATTTGTTCCATTGCATTTAAGTTCAAACTCATTGGTCTCTTTCCTGTCTATAGCTTTTGTGTACCTCTAGGCCTACTATATTCTATAGTGTTACCTCTGATTATTTTTACCAGAGTCAAAATAGTGGAATCATACAGTGTCTGTCTTTTTGTGCCTGATGCACTTCATTCAGCATTTCGTCCTCGGGGTTGATCCATGTTGTCATACGCTTTGAGACCTCTTTTCATTTTACTGCTGCATAATATGCCATCGTATGTAAATGTGTATGCCACTTTTTGTTTATCCACTTGTTTGTTGATGGGCACTTGGATTATTTCCATCTTTTGGCAATTGTGAATAGTGCCTCTGTGAACATTGGTGTGCAAATATCTGTTCATGTCAGTGCTTTCAGCTCTTCTGGGTATATATCGAGTAGTGGTATTACCAGGGCATATGGCAATTCAATATTTAGTTTTCTGAGGAACTGCCAAACTGTTTTCCACAGTGGCTGCACTGTTGTACATTCCCACCAAAAGTGAGTAAGTATTCCAGTTCCTCCACATGCTCTCCAACATTTGTAGTTTTCTGTTTGTTTAATAGCACCCATTCTTATAGGTGTGAGATGATATCTGATTGTCTTGATTTACATTTTCCTTATAGCTAATAAAAATGAGCATCTCTTCTTGTGCTTTGTGGTCATCTGTGTTTGCTCATGATAAAAGTGTCTATTCATATCCTCTGCCTATTTTATAATTGGGTTGTTATTCTTTTGTTGTTGAGCTGTAAAATTTCCTTATGTACACAGGATATTAAACCTTTATCTGATATGTAATTTCCAAGTATTTTCTCCCATTGAGTTGGCTGCCTCTTTATGTTTTGGGCAAAGTCCTTTGAAGCACAGAAGCTCTTGATCTTAGAGTTCCCATTTATTTATTTTTTTCTTTTGCTGCTTGTGCTTTAGTTGTAAATTTTAAGAAGCTACCTTCTATTACGAGATTTTGAAGATGTTTCCCTGCATTTTCTCTAGAAGTTTTATGGTACTGGCTCTTTCATTTAGACCTTTAATCCATTTTGAATTAATTTTTGCATAGGATGTAAGGTAGGGGTCCTCTTTCATTCTTTTTGGCTATTGATATTTAATTCTCCTATGCCCATTTATTAAAAAGACTATTTTGTCCCAATTCAGTGGATTTGGAGGCCTTATTGAAGATCAGTTGTCCTTAGATTTGGTGATTTAACTTCACACTCTCAATATGATTCCATTTGTTGATGCTTATCTTTGTGCCTGTACCTTGATGTTTTGACTACTGTAGCTTTATAGTAAACATTAAAGTCAGAAAGTGTTAGTCCTCCCTCTTTACTCTTCTTTTTAAGTATATCTTTAGCTGTTTGGGGTCTCTTTCCCTCCCAAATAAATTTGATAATCAGCTTTTCCAAGTTTTCAAGGTAGGTTGTTGGGATTTTGATTTGTATTGCATTGACTCTGTGGATCAGTCTGGGTAGAATTGACATCTTAATGACATTCAACCTTCCTATCCATGAGCATGGAATGTCTTTCTATCTATTTAGGTCATTTTTTATTTCATTGAGCAATTTTCTAGTTTTCTGTGTACAAGGCCTTGACATCCCTGGTCCTAGATACCTGATTCTTTTTGTGGCTATTTTGAATCGAATTTTTTCTTTGTCTCCTCAGATAAGTTATTACTTGTGTGTAGAAGCATTACTGATTTTTGTACATTAATTTTGTATACCACCACTTTGCTAAATTTATTAGCTCAGGTAGTTTTGTCATAGATTTCTCCAGGTTTTCTAAGTATAGGATCATGTCATCTGCAAATAGTGAAAGGTTTACTTCTTCCTTTCCAATTTGGATGCCTCTTATTTCTTTCTCCTGTCTAATTGCTCTAACTAGGACTTCGAGTAACAGTGTTGAATAATAGTGGCGACAATGGCATACTTGTCTTGTTCCCAATCTTAAGGGGAACGCTTTCAATCTCTCACCATTAAGTATGATGCTGACTATAGGTTTTTTATATATGACCTTTATGATATAGAGGAAGTTTCAGTTCCTACCTTTCGAAGTGTTTTTATCAGGAAAGCATGCTGAATTTTGTCAAATGCTTTTTCTGCATCAATCAAGATGATCACATGATTTTCCCTTTGATTTGTTAATATGCTATATTATGCTGATTGATTTTCTTATGTTAAACCACCCTTATATTCCTGGTATAAACCCCACTTGGTCATGATGTCTAATTCTTTTAATGAATGTGTCATTGGATTCAGTTTGCTAGTATTTTGTTGAGAAGTTTTGCATCTGTGTTCTTTAGGGAGATTGGTCTGTACTTTTCCTTTCTTGTAGCATCTTTATCCAGTTTTGGTATTAGAGTAATGTTACCTTTATAAAATAAGTTAGGTAACGTTCCTCTTTCCTCAATTTTTTGGAAGAGTTCAAGCAGAATTGGTGTTAGTTCTTTTTGGAATGTTTGATAAATTCCCCTGTGAAGCCACCTGGTCCTGGGTTTTTCTTTGTAGGAAGATTTTTGTTGACTGATTGAATCTCTTTACTTGAAACATATTTGTTAAATCTTCTCTTTCTTCTCTAATCAGTGTAAATAGTTCATGTGTTCCTGGGAATTTGTCCACTTCATCTGTATTGTCTAGTTTATTGGCATATAGTTGTTCTTTGTATCCTCTTATGATTTTTAAAATTTCTTCAGGATCCATGGTAATGACCCCCCTCTCATTTCTGATTTTGTTTATTTGTATCCTCTCTCTTTTTTTCTTTGTCATTCTAGTTAATCTAATGACATACAGATGGATTATATTTTTTAATCCATTCTGCCAACCTCTATCATTTAATTGGTGAGTTTAGGCCATTAATGTTCAAACTTAGTACTGTAAAAGCACTGAGTGAATCTACCATCTTATCCTTTATTATTTATTTTGTTCTAGTTTGCTCGCTGCCAGAATGCAATATACCAGAAACAGACTGGCTTTTAAAAAGAGGAATTTAATGAGTTACTAGTTTACAGTTCTAAGACCGAGAAAATGTCCAATTAAAGCAAGTCCATAGAAATGTCCAATCTAAGGCGTCCAGGGAAAGATACCTTGGTTCAAGAAGGCTGATGAAGTTCAGGGTTTCTTTCTCAAGTGAGAGGGCACATGGTGAACACAGTCAGGGTTTCGCTCTCAGCTGGAAGGGCACATGGCAGACATGGCATCATCTGCTAGGTTTCTCTCCTGGCTTCAGGTTTCATGAAGCTCCCTGGGAGGCGTTTTCCTTCTTCATCTTCAAAGGTCGCTGGCTCATGGACTCTCTGCTTTGTGGTGCTGCTCTTTCTGAATCTCCCATTCTCCAAAATGTTTCCTCTTTTATAGGACTCCAATAAACCAATCAAGACCCACCCATGTGGGTGGAGACATGTCGTCACCTAATCCAGTTTAACAACCACTCTTGACTAAATCACATCATCCAGGGAGATGATCTGATTACAGTTTCAAACATACAGTATTGAATAGGGATTATTCTACCTTTATGAAAAGGGATTTTGATTAAAACATGGCTTTTCTAGGGGGCATACTTCCTTTCAAGCCAGCACATATTTTATTGTTTTTTCTCAAAGAGAACCAGCTGTTGGTTTTATTGATTCTTTCTATTGGTTTTTGTTCTTTGGTTCATTTATTTCTGCTTAATCTTTGTTATTTCTCTTATTTTATTTGTTTTGGGGTTGGTTTGCTGTATCTTCTCTAAATTAGGTAAGCAATCAAATCCTTGTTTTTAGTATTTATAATATTATGTGTAGTTTGTGAAAAACTACACCAGTTGGGAGACTCAGGCTGATGTGCCCCCTCCCCAAAATGAATAATAACAATAAAATAAAAATGAAAAAATATAAAAATAACAACTCAACAGTCGTGGCCCCATAGTCAGAAGTAGACACCCCAGGATATATTGGGAATGAACTCAGACTGGTACCCACAGAAGGAAGAGAAAAATAAAATAAAAACTAAGAAATAAAAAAAAATCAATAAAATACAAATATATAAAATATATGAATAACAAGTAAAAATAAGATATAATAATACAACTAGTAAAAGATATATAGGAAAAATATATTAAAGAAAATCCTTGGGAGTTTGTGAGCCTACACTTATCACTTCTTCCCAGCAGGTGGCGCCCCTGAGGCACTCCTCCCCTGAGGCACTCCTCCCATGAGGCCCGCCCCTCCTTCACCTCAGTGGCTAGCCAGGCAGTTAATGTGCACAGTGGAGGAGCTGTTCCCAGATCGTGGCAACAGCATGGTTGGTCCCAGCCCACAGGATGGGGTAGCTGTCTGTAGCAGCTGGGGGAGCAAGCCTATCCTCAGTGCCTGGTGGAGCCACCTTTCACAACACTTGGTGTGATGCCACTCTCCACGCCCAGCCAGATGACTGCTCCCAGCGCCTGGGGCATGATTCTTTGCAGTGTATGGCAAGGCCACTCCAGTCTCCCTATGGACACTGCCAGCTACTAGGCTGCTCAGGGAGGTTTCCCTGCCAGCAGTTGCAGCAGGCTAGAGCAGAGAGATGGTCACTTCCCTTGGATGAGCACTTCCCCCCACACTGCCGTCTGTCTCCAGTGGAGGTCACAGCTGACAAGACCTTCTCTGCTCTCCCTTTCTCGATTCCCCCACTTCTTTCCTCCCCAAGAAACACTGAATACCCTTTCAATCACTCACTGTACCCCAGGATTGCAGCCTGGTCATTCTTCCCCTGTTCCCTACCTTGTCCTGTGAAGCAGGGGTGAATTCAGTCTACCCCACTCTGCCACCTTCCTGGAAGTCCTCCCCTCCCTCTAGTTTTGAATGCTTGACTTTATTTCAGATCTCAATTTATTTTATTTATCACAGATCTGAGAACTTGATGCATATAGTCAACATAAACTAAGGGTGAATCCATTATCTGGATGGAAACTATCTCCTTTCACTTTGAGAAGTTAACCTAAGCCTAGCATTGTCTCTCAGCAGTCTGGAAGAGTTGTGAGAACTGATTTAGAGGGCTGTAGTGAAGGTGAAGTATGATGAGAAAGCAAGAATTCTTTGCTGGAAAAACATTATGCTCATGTAATTAAAAACACCCAGTGTTCCACCTCTCCATGTCAAGGTTCACTATAGCTTACTAAACTGTATGATTTTATTGTACCCTATAAACTATTTATTGGTATCATAAAGGTTTGCTATGCAGATATTAAGTTTGTGTCATATTGCTGAAGCGTTTTACTACTTGAAAGACTGGTCTGGTAGGGTGTGTCTCAGGTTTGACAAAAGATTACTGTTTTTAAATCTATCACATCTAAGATGGAAGAATTTAGCTTTGCGGTTGTGTTGCATTTTGACTCTAGGATAGGAAATGTGAATATAAAATGGTATGATTTGCTTATGTGTAAGTACTGCTTTACAGTTTATTTTTGGTGCATTATATCTATTTGAACACCGTTTTTATTTTACCGTCTCTAATCCAGCATACTGGGTGGACCTTAACCCTAATGTCTTAATTACTACATTCCAGTGTTCCTCTGTGAAAACAGTTTTGTAAGCACTCAACTGTCTAAAACTAACCACCCCCCAGTACAAATCTTCTGATACACTTGACAGTATTTCATCCTTCTACTCCTCAGATCTAGGTAGTTACTAGTTTATTATAATGAACAGGAAGGCAGCAACTATACTTTGTTTGTTAAAGAGATTTTAGTTAGGATGGTTGAGTGGAGGATAGTGTGAGTGTCAAAAATAGGCTCCTTTTGTTCATTGTATTGTCCATGAAATGGGAAGAAAATTAAATACCTGCCTCTATATATTAAGAGATAGTTACATTTGGAAGTGTTATTTGGCCTTGACATTTGTGTATAGTTAAATTTAATATTTTGTCCTGAATTTCTAAGGCAGTGAAATTTATCAGTCTTGGTAGGAAATGAATTATCTAATTATGATTATCAGAGCTTTTTACCACAGCCATCTCTATCACAATAAATTAGAACGTCAGTAACAATAACAGAACTACTAAAACCATGTAGAAGATAGTTTAATCTTCCTTTAACAACTAAGAAATCACTTACTACTTCATGTCTAGTCACCATTATGAATATTAGTTATTTCAGTGTCTCAGATTGGGCCATAGATTAGCAGGAAGAGAACACACCCACCCCTTCTACTCCCACTCCAAGTTTACATTTAAAGTTCCTGACTTACTTAGTCATGATTTTTAGAAACGTAATGGAAACAAGGTGGCCATGCAAAGTAGAAGACAGAATTGTGCACATATCAGCACATTATCCCAGAACCCTCGAGTGCAAGATAGGGGCACACAATTGCTAGTGATTTCCATGGGTCTTAATTCGGTACTGTACTACAGCCCTTAATTAATTGGGCCTTTTGTTACTATTATGAAAAAATAAATATGAGTAGTTGTTACCCCAACAGGAAAAGATAGCCAAGTTTCCTTGTTCTTGAGCCAAATATAATAACATCAGAACAAAAAAGCCGAGCCAGCATCAAGGCTACCTAAGTCTTCTGGAAAGTCTGGTTCTACAACTAGCTGCCCTCTGACTAATGTGATCTTACTGTGTATGTGAGTTTGGTTGGAAGATCTTGATTTTAAATCTTTTTCCACATAACTATCATTTAATTGTGAAAGTTTATATTTACTGGTTAGTAGATAATAATTCCATGATATTGCTAATTAAAGGAAAAAAGCATGTATTCCTTTCTCTGCTATTGAGGGATCCAGTTGAATATCGCATTCTACTGCTAGTTTTTAAAATTTTTTTGCTCCAATGTATGCTGAAAATTGTCGCTCCCTTCCTTCCTTCGGATTTTTTTTTTTTTTTTTTTTTGCGAAATGTTACTCTGGACTCATGGATTTTTGTTTGATGTTTTATATAGTTAGTTATTGCATTCTTAGTGATGTTCAAATTGTCCCAAATTCTGGCCTGAGGGATTCCATTCAAGCTTGATCCTTTTGACATTTGTCTGTGGGTATTTCCATGCTTTCTGTTAAAAGATTTCCCAGTCTCATCTTGTGCTTTTCCCTATTGTTGACTAGCTATCAGGCATTTCTCCAAGTAGTCATGGTTTATTTTAATAGGGGATAATATTTAGAAACCCAGATCTGAAACCAAAAGTGTTCTCCCACTGCAGCTGGTACATTATTGTGTCTAAGCCTTTTCAGTGGATAGAACATAAGAGATGTGTGTGTGTGTGTGTGTGTGTGTGTGTATCATGCGTTCATGTTCATGTTTCCAATTCAATGTTAATATTATAGGATTTTTTAACTTTAATTTTATAATAGTATCTCTTCTCTCACATTGAAAATGTTCCTTTCTAATAGTATTAATATATTTCTTTGTTTTGTTCCACAATATATAAAATTGTTTGAGTTACACTACTAAAATTATTCCTAATAATAAAACAGCTGAGTGAAGTTGATTTCCTTGCAGTTTCTTTGTCCTCAGAATATATCCCACAAGCCTGTACAGTCATTTACAAGTCATTTAAAATAATTATTTTTCTCTCTGTTGAATATGTTACCAGTTTGACAATACTATTAGATGCATTTTTCAATTATTTTTATTAAAACTTTCTTTTTTTAATTGTTTAAATTTAGATTTGAACATGTGGAAAGAACATTAGCGTAATTCAAAGTCACACCTATATAAAAAAGGTATACTCAAAAAAGTCTCACTTCCAATCCCCACCCTTCACCCCTTCCTCACCAATAATAATTTATTTTTCCAGTGTTACTCTTAGCAAAAATACATACCTCCATACACATAAACAAGGGTGTATATGTTCTTGTGAACTCATATGTGTACGTACTCTTTTCTTAGACTAAGTGTAAGAGGTAAATTACAAGCAACAAAAGAAAAAATAAACAAATGAGACCTTGTCTGTATTAAAAATTGTGTTCCTCAAAGGACTTTCTCATGAAAGCAAAGCAACAACCTACACAATGGGAGAAAATATTTGGAAACTGCATATCCAATAAAGGATTAATATTCAGAATATAAATGAAATCCTTCAATCTTTCAACTCAAGAACAAAGGAGATATTGGTCTCTGGTTTTCTTTCCTGGTGATATCTTCATCCAGTTTTGGTATGAGGGTTGTGTTGACCTTGTAGCATGCATTAGATCGCATTCTCTCTCCGCTTTAATGTTTTGGAAGCATTTGAGCAGAACTGAAGTCTTGGAATGCTGGTAGAATTCCCCTGTGAAGCCATCTAGGCTTGGGCTTTTCTTTGTTGGGAAGTTTTTGATTACTGATTCAGTCTCTTTACTAGGAATTGGTTTATTGTGATCTTCTGTTTCTCCTTGAGTCAATGTAGGTAGTTTGTGTGTTCCTAAGAAATGGTTCATTTCATGTAGGATATCTGATATGTTGGCATACGCTTGTTCATTGTGTCCTTTTCTAGTCCTTTTTGTTTCATCAGGGTCGGTTC